>OX104111.1:2220824-2483461 GCA_944474755.1 Limnoperna fortunei
ACCTCTGTTGTCCTATATATCTGTAATTTAATTTCTTGCTGGATGATGATCAGCCATGTTTTTATACCTCCTGTTGTCCTATATATCTGTATTATTTCTGCTGGATGATGATCAGCCATGTTTTTATACTCTGTTGTCCTATATATCTGTATTATTTCTTGCTGGATGATGATCAGCATGTTTTTATACCTCTGTTGTCCTATATATCTGTATTATTTCTTGCTGGATGATGATCAGCCATGTTTTTATACCTCTGTTGTCCTATATATCTGTATTATTTCTTGCTGGATGATGATCAGCCATGTTTTTATACCTCTGTTGTCCTATATATCTGTATTATTTCTTGCTGGATGATGATCAGCCATGTTTTTATACCTCTGTTGTCCTATATATCTGTATTATTTCTTGCTGGATGATGATCAGCCATGTTTTTATACCTCTGTTGTCCTATATATCTGTATTATTTCTTGCTGGATGATGATCAGCCATGTTTTTATACCTTCTGTTGTCCTATATATCTGTATTATTTCTTGCTGGATGATGATCAGCCATGTTTTTATACTTCTGTTGTCCTATATATCTGTATTATTTCTTGCTGGATGATGATCAGCCATGTTTTTTATACTTCTGTTGTCCTATATATCTGTATTATTTCTTGCTGGATGATGATCAGCCATGTTTTTATACCTCTGTTGTCCTATATATCTGTATTATTTCTTGCTGGATGATGATCAGCCATGTTTTTATACCTTCTGTTGTCCTATATATCTGTATTATTTCTTGCTGGATGATGATCAGCCATGTTTTTATACCTCTGTTGTCTATATATCTGTATTATTTCTTGCTGGATGATGATCAGCCATGTTTTTATACTCTGTTGTCCTATATATCTGTATTATTTCTTGCTGGATGATGATCAGCCATGTTTTTATACCTCTGTTGTCCTATATATCTGTATTATTTCTTGCTGGATGATGATCAGCCATGTTTTTATACCTCTGTTGTCCTATATATCTGTATTATTTCTTGCTGGATGATGATCAGCCATGTTTTTATACCTCTGTTGTCCTATATATCTGTATTATTTCTTGCTGGATGATGATCAGCCATGTTTTTATACCTGCTTGTCCTATATATCTGTATTATTTCTTGCTGGATGATGATCAGCCATGTTTTTATACCTCTGTTGTCCTATATATCTGTATTATTTCTTGCTGGATGATGATCAGCCATGTTTTTATACTTCTGTTGTCCTATATATCTGTATTATTTCTTGCTGGATGATGATCAGCCATGTTTTTATACTTCTGTTGTCCTATATATCTGTATTATTTCTTGCTGGATGATGATCAGCCATGTTTTTATACTTCTGTTGTCCTATATATCTGTATTATTTCTTGCTGGATGATGATCAGCCATGTTTTTATACTTCTGTTGTCCTATTTATCTGTATTATTTCTTGCTGGATGATGATCAGCCATGTTTTTATACTTCTGTTGTCCTATATATCTGTATTATTTCTTGCTGGATGATGATCAGCCATGTTTTTATACCTCTGTTGTCCTATATATCTGTATTATTTCTTGCTGGATGATGATCAGCCATGTTTTTATACCTCTGTTGTCCTATATATCTGTATTATTTCTTGCTGGATGATGATCAGCCATGTTTTTATACCTCTGTTGTCCTATATATCTGTATTATTTCTTGCTGGATGATGATCAGCCATGTTTTTATACCTCTGTTGTCCTAAATATCTGTATTATTTCTTGCTGGATGATGATCAGCAATGTTTTTATACTTCTGTTGTCTTATATATCTGTATTATTTCTTGCTGGATGATGATCAGCAATGTTTTTATACTTCTGTTGTCCTATATATCTGTATTATTTCTTGCTGGATGATGATCAGCCATGTTTTTATACCTCTGTTGTCCTATATATCTGTATTATTTCTTGCTGGATGATGATCAGCAATGTTTTTATACATCTGTTGTCCTAAATATCTGTATTATTTCTTGCTGGATGATGATCAGCAATGTTTTTATACCTCTGTTGTCCTATATATCTGTATTATTTCTTGCTGGATGATGATCAGCAATGTTTTTATACCTCTGTTGTCCTAAATATCTGTATTATTTCTTGCTGGATGATGATCAGCAATGTTTTTATACTTCTGTTGTCCTATATATCTGTATTATTTCTTGCTGGATGATGATCAGCCATGTTTTTATACCTCTGTTGTCCTAAATATCTGTATTATTTCTTGCTGGATGATGATCAGCAATGTTTTTATACTTCTGTTGTCCTATATATCTGTATTATTTCTTGCTGGATGATGATCAGCCATGTTTTTATACCTCTGTTGTCCTAAATATCTGTATTATTTCTTGCTAGATGATGATCAGCAATGTTTTTATACTCCTGTTGTCCTATATATCTGTATTATTTCTTGCTGGATGATGATCAGCCATGTTTTTATACCTCTGTTGTCCTATATATCTGTATTATTTCTTGCTGGATGATGATCAGCCATGTTTTTATACTTCTGTTGTCCTATATATCTGTATTATTTCTTGCTGGATGATGATCAGCCATGTTTTTATACCTCTGTTGTCCTATATATCTGTATTATTTCTTGCTGGATGATGATCAGCCATGTTTTTATACTTCTGTTGTCCTATATATCTGTATTATTTCTTGCTGGATGATGATCAGCCATGTTTTTATACCTCTGTTGTCCTATATATCTGTATTATTTCTTGCTGGATGATGATCAGCCATGTTTTTATACCTCTGTTGTCCTATATATCTGTATTATTTCTTGCTGGATGATGATCAGCCATGTTTTTATACTTCTGTTGTCCTATATATCTGTATTATTTCTTGCTGGATGATGATCAGCCATGTTTTTATACTTCTGTTGTCCTATATATCTGTATTATTTCTTGCTGGATGATGATCAGCCATGTTTTTATACCTCTGTTGTCCTATATATCTGTATTATTTCTTGCTGGATGATGATCAGCCATGTTTTTATACTTCTGTTGTCCTATATATCTGTATTATTTCTTGCTGGATGATGATCAGCCATGTTTTTATACTTCTGTTGTCCTATATATCTGTATTATTTCTTGCTGGATGATGATCAGCCATGTTTTTATACCTCTGTTGTCCTATATATCTGTATTATTTCTTGCTGGATGATGATCAGCCATGTTTTTATACTTCTGTTGTCCTATTTATCTGTATTATTTCTTGCTGGATGATGATCAGCCATGTTTTTATACTTCTGTTGTCTTATATATCTGTATTATTTCTTGCTGGATGATGATCAGCAATGTTTTTATACTTCTGTTGTCTTATATATCTGTATTATTTCTTGCTTTATGATGATCAGCCATGTTTTTATACTTCTGTTGTCTTATACATCTGTATTATTTCTTGCTGGATGATGATCAGCCATTCAATTAATAAATCAATCTGCAATAATTGATATATCAGATCAAATTGATATGTATGTTTCTTTACTTCATAGGTAAATACTTAGCAGATCCAGATGATTCGTAACTGTGTGTTCCTAATACAGTCTCAGGACCGTGGTGTAAACATTCCATTCTTGTGGCATTAGACATTAATACATCATGCAGGACAGTTAACTGGTCTAACCATCACACTGTTGGTTTAACTAATGAACCATTGGATATATGGAGAATATTACCTAAGCACAATTTAATTTTCTTTATTGTTTAGAAAAATTTGCCATAGTCGTAGAATTGTCAGTATGGCATTCAGATTTGTTTTTTCAAATAGGTAAAATAAATATTACTGTGATGATTACAAGGGTTTATGAATTTAGAAGCAAAAATACCTTTCTTTTGAAATGTTGAGAAATAAAACATGTTCCTGTATATAATTTAATATATAGAAGTGCTTACATGTTCAAGCTCAACTTAACAAACTGCATTTATGCTACATTTAAATGTGGTAAACAGCGATGCTGTAAGAAATAGTACTTATAGATGATATACAGAATTATGCAAAAGAAAATATATAACCAGAAACAAACAAAATGTGACACAAATGTGTCTGTCTTCAAAATATTCTGTCACCATTGGTGGACATGAGAAATTAAATGTTTGTTCCACTTGGTTATGACAGTTCAGTTAGTGGTAAAGCCATCAGTATGTTTTGTTATTGTTACTTGTTATTGTGTTTTATCATTTTACCTGTATGACAATACCTTACTGAAGACAGTTTTTAATCATTAGTGTTATATATTCAGTGCAATATTTGTTATTGTCATCGTATTTATTTATTTGCAAAATGTGCTTCATTTATTTGTAGATTTTTTTTTCCAAGTCATATTCTTTAGTGTTTAGATAATGGCAGATAAAAGTGACTGAATATTTACTACATTTGTATTGTTCAATGATCCGATTGGATGATACTATTGTCTGTCATCCACATTATTAAATCATGTTCAGAATTTACTGTTGTATAGATACTGTGATTACATTATTCAACAAGAAATCATATTTTCTTGCTGTAGTTATCTTCCTATAATAGAACACAGTCCCCACCAAACAATCATTAATTCTACACACCATCAAGCATGTTTTTATTACATTATTTTCCCTTATTGGGTATTCCACAATATTTTCTTTGCTATGTTTTTAAATTAATATACATGTATAAAAACCATTCATATAAGTTGTAAAAACTTCCTGGATAAAGCTCAATTTGATCATACATTTTACTTGACCACACCACCCTGCAAATTTCATTCCAGCTAAATTTAATGTATCTACCTATATAATAAGATGAAGAATTTTTACAATTATTACGAAATAATTAAATGAACTGACATTAGACTCTTACACAAATATACTCATTACCAAATTCGGGCATGAATTGTCTGCCCCTTTTCTGCCATAACCATATTCGGGCATGTATTGTCTTGCGCCCTTTTCTGTTTTTCCTAGTTATAAAAGGAAAGCTAATGGTTATTTATAACTATATACAACCTGTTGAATGTTGTCACTGCTGTCACCATTTCTGTATTTCGATTTTTTTCGTATTCATGATTTTAACACTATTTCTTTAGAAACCTCTATAAGTATTATTTAGATAGTTTTTGATTTTTTTAAATATTTCTTTTAATTAAAAAATAATTCATGGAGGCTGTGGTTTATCATTGTTTTACCACAGGGTGACCATTTATGTCGTGTAATTTTATCCCGAGCGATAGTGAGGGATAAAATAACGACATAAATGGTCATCCCGTGGTAAAACAATGATAAATCAAAGCCTCCGTGAATTATTTCTATTCTAATAAGACAATTAGAGTACATTTATAATATTTTCGTACCTATAGAAAACATCATTTCCGCCATAAAGTGGTACGTCAATGTAACACACAATATATTGCAACGGATAATTATAGCACGTGTCGCTATTTATAAGATTTATACGTCATATGCAATAGCTTTCCAGTGGGAGTTACAATTTTGTAATTGGAACAGCCATTTAAAACACGCCCTTCTCAGCGCGTGTTGCTCATAGATAAATCATTTGTTTACCAAAGTTGTGGTCTCAAAGCCTTTAAAGCACGTCATATTAGAATTAGATATTAATTATATAGGTCATTAGCCAGTGCAGGTAAATAAGATATTAATTATATAGGTCATTAGCCAGTGCAGGTAAATTTGTTGATTTTAGATGATTTGATTGCAATGATTCACAGACTGAAATAAAATTAGTCATCTTTTCTTTTTGTCTTTTTAATTAATGTTTTAATGGCAATAGAATTAACACAGTATGACACTGCACTCTTATTTATAATCAGCAATAGAATAAATCAAATGTTCAATATATTTCTATTAAAAAAAACTCAAAATGGGACTCAACATCCTCTTCTCTGAACTTTTTATGAAACCTTTACATGCATATAAGCATTTTTCAGTGGTCTGAAAAATGGGTGAGGTCAATAGATCATTGCAGACTTTACAGAAAGGGGTGTGGTCAATAGATAATTGCATACTTTAAAGAAAGGGGTGTGGTCAATAGATAGTTGCATACTATACAGAAAGGGGTGTGGTCAATAAATCAATGCGGACTTAACATAAAGGAATATGTAATTTCTTAAAGATTAAATAAGTTTCGAATAATCATTATTGGTAATGGGGAATGTAACTTGTTATATATTAATATGTTAGAAATGCTGATTAAACAAACTGCAGTATGTTGGAATTTCAGTCCTTTTGTGATTTTCACATTTCATTTTTGTTATTGTTCCAGTCTGTTAAAAAAATAACTGTTTTACTTCCAATAAAAGTAATTGCACAAATTTAACACTTGTTAAATGAGTCCACTTGATAAGTAAACAAAATCTTTTGAACCGGCAGGGGTATTGTTTTCTTCCTTCATGATGGTATTTTTATTGTTGTATTTTTATGCTGATGAAGGGATATAAAATTTAACTAATCACAAATACAAATTTTTAAACACATTTGTTATTTGTTATTTATTGATACAACCTGTTTCTAGTTCTCATTGCACAGCATAAAGCCATTTAACATGGAACATGGCTGGTTTTTCACTAAAGAAACTGGACAACACAGTATAGCTGACACAATGATGAAAGTGGCACATAAACAAATAAAAAGCATTATAATATCCTTATATTCAATAAGGCAGGCAATGAAGAAAGTAAGTGGTATCGACATTTGTTACAAGACAAGACAAAGTTTTATTTAAAGTCGGTACAATAACAACACATAACATAAGCTCTAAAGAGCTTTTTAACTGACATATAGTACATAAATAAGGCTTAATGACAAGCTACATATACATAAGCAACACACATTTGCCACTCATATAAATAAGCACTACTGACAGACTACATTACATAAATGCAACATACACTAAATGTTACACTAAATATCCGTGTTTAGATTGTCTGCCACTATAGCTCCTATTAGTACTTCATGTTCTAAAAGGTATTTGTTATTTATATCCTGGCGGGAAACACTTTCAACTGTTTGAACACTGCATAAATGGAACAGCTAAGAACTTGCAGTCAATGTTTAAAGGGTAGTAGATACATAGCTCTGTTTTCATAAAAACGACTCTCACAACGTTACACAAATCCTAACTGGATTGATTGATATCAACAGGTGCAGATCATGTTTACAGGTACATCAAGCTGAGAGCATTATCTTCACTTCCTGGTTGGTAAAGAGTATGGAAACCCGCGACTGTCAAGCTATACAAAGCTGCCGTACATGTTCTCAATACCCCCACGAATACAACGCTGCCGTACATGTTCTCAATACCCCCACGAATACAACTGGACGCCATGATATAGCTGAAATATTGCTGAAAGTGGCGTTAAAACATCATTCAAACAAACAAACATGTTCTCAAAGTAACAATCATATTTTATTTCAATATTATATTAGATATAAATTGTTCAAATGATGTTTGTTTGATTGTTTAAATTGGTGTTGAACGCCGCTTTAAACAGTTTTTCAGCGATATCATGGCGTCCATTTTTTTAATTGGGTAGGAAGCCGGAGAAACCCGCGATCTTCCGTAGATAAACTTGTAATCCTTGTCAATTAAGATTGGATTCGACCTTCTGTGGATATTTGAATGTAAAAATGTACCTACACAATCAACGTCCTTCAGATTGGTGAGGTAAACCCGATGCCTTTGTCTCAGTTCATAAAATGGTCTCGATCTGCACATAAAAGGTTCAACGTAACAAGCTAGTTACATGGATAATCCATATTGTACCCTTTTTTCGTGGTAAGCATGAATTATCGCCCTCTGTCGTTTGATTTCTACGAATTATTTTTTTTTAACGCGATCCTTAACTGAACAATATATACCTACAAAAAAATCTAACGTCATGGTTAATAGAATTTTTTTTTTAATGGTGTTTTAACGCCACTTTCAGCAATTTTTCAGCTATTTCATGGCGTCCAGTTTTTATTGGGGGAGGAAGCCGGAGTACCCGGAGAGAACCCCCGACCTGCGGTAGGAACATGGTTAATAGAGTATTTCTCTGAATAAATATGTACGATTGATGATGCGTCACTGTACTGTATATATATTTACATATCTACTGTTATTTATGCACACCTTACATCATTGATAAATCTGTTTAGTGTTTATTCGAGAATGTCGTATTCAAAAGATACTCAGTTACTGTATGATATTATTCCAGGATTACCTAGACGAGTCAAAGTTACGGGAGAGGTATTGAACCTGCCATTTGTATTGGGGGATATACTAACTTTGGTTTTAGTAAAAACGTTGCAGATAGTCCACGCAGTGGACAAGCTAACAGGGGAAATAGTAACAATTCCTCTAAATTTCCACGGAAAAGTCAGCAGACTTGGTAAATGTTGTAGCTCCGTTGCTGAACTGAAGGTAGCAGGAAGTAAATTGTTTTGTGTGGAGGAACAATTTGAAGTACCGATTGGTCCATGGAACAAGATGACTATTAAAAGTGGATGTGTTTTAGAATTGACTAGTATTGATTGTGACAGAGATATAGTGGTCAAGATTTGTCAAACTGAAGACATAGTCCGTATTAAGGAGGACACTCCGTTACATATTATGACTGTTGTAGATGAAAATCTTAGTTTAAAAGATATTGTAGAAATAAGTGGGCTTCCGCTAAATGTTGTCGTCTTAGAACAGTTTGAGCAGAGGGAAGGTTTCAACGAGTGTCTTAAGTCCGGTAATTATAAGTTAGAACATATTACTAATGAGGATTTTGTAGTGGGTTATCGGGAGGAAAGCCAAAAACATTTTCTCATTCCAACCGATTGCAATATAAGGGTTAACGAGAAAGTGACTTCTCCAAAAATTTCAAAACCATATACAAATGCCTTTTTCGTGCTTAAGGATATGTACAGTGATATTACTCTAAATAACCTGTATATGGAATACATAAACTATACAACTAAAAAGTCGCAAATTGAAAGTGCAATCCCCGAGATTCCTCCAAGGCTTTTAAAATCAGGAATTAATAGACGGTCGCTAATGTCAAACAATACAGACACATGTCCAGGTCCAACACGACCCGAAAGGAAACAGCGACGACGATCAACAGTATCAGCAGAGAACCAAAAATCGTTTGAACGACATTCATGTAGGTTAAATTTGTCCCATTAACAACGAGTTTTATATTATGTAATCATTGTCAGTGTTATTTGAAAGAAGTGCAGTAAACACTATATTTTACAAGTACACATGCATCCTTCCATTTAGGATATACATAAAACAGTAACATATGCATTAAACAACTTTAATTAAGAATGACCTTCTAAATGTTAATTGGAACAGAACAACCTGGACGTAAGCAACTATCAAGTTCTCTATACCATGTAAAGCTATATTTTATTGTCTAAAGCAAATAAAAGTATGCACAATCTATGCTAGATTTAAATACTGTTTACACGTATATACTTTTTGCCTTCATTTTTTTCTATACTATCCTTACATTTGTCGTAAAGCTCATGTATCAAGACAAACATCTTAGTCTGTCAATACTAACTAGTCTGGAGCACCTGAGTGCACCCATGTTTTATTCTGAATGGGGAACTCATTATTTGTCTATATACACGGAAAGATATACACTTTAATTTTTGTAAAGCATCACAAAATTTCATGAAGTTACTTATTGAAACTGATACGATATCGATAGATTACGATATAATAACCTCGCAGGGATCACCAGAATAAATTACAGCTTTTTGTGTTTAGTTCAAATTAAATATTACTTCCTTGTGAATTTAATAAGAACACGTTATCTATTTTTGTTCACTGTTTTTCAGAGGTTCTTCATTTGTATATTATTTTATGAAGGGGGGTATTTTTTGTTAATGTGTTTTGGGCATTTTTACAGGGTGTTAACTGTTTAAATAAAGCAATTGTTAACTGTTTTTCAACCATTAGCTGTTATCTGTTGTTTTTTAATTGACATCGTTGTTAACTGTTATAATGAAAATAAAAACCATGTTTGCTGTTAATAGTATTGCCCTTCGATGAGATTCTGAGCTGTTATCTGTTTTTCGATTTTTGACTCACTTTTTCTGTTTTCTCATGTAAATTGTTGTTATCTGTTATCATTATTTTAAATTTATTGTTATGTTTTGTTTAAAATAAAAAAAATTGTTAACCTGTTAATGGACCCCCTTCTAGCCCCCCCCCCCCCCTCTCTTTCTCTTTTACGTGTTCATGTTGGAAATGTAGATAAAGCAACGTTTGGTCTTTTATTTATCGAGAAATCAAACATACTTTCTAGTATTTTCAGTTTTTCAATTTGCTGTAAAGTATGGTTGAAATAAGAGAAATCCGCTTTGATTCGTCGTTTCCAAATTGTAGAACTTTCACATCAAACCAAGGAAATAATGACGCATAGTCATGTGCATGTGTGTGACCTGTGTCGTGCATGTGTGTGACATGTGTCGTGTATTACATGTTAAAGTGATTGATCTATTTTACAGTAGAGGAAGATCCCAAATGTAGACATTTGTCAGACGAGGATGTAACGGTAAGTAGGTTCTGAGGGAATCTTCAGGCCGGTATTTCAGCCAGACAAACTATTAGAGAGAACTTGTTCCCTTAATCTGATACTTGTGCTTCACCGGTAAACAAGTGACAACAGGGCGACAGTCGTAACTATACTGTCTGGTAAGCAAGTGGCAATAGGACGATAGTCATAACTATACTGGCGGTAAGAAGGTGGCAATAGGACGATAGTCATAACTATACTGACGGTAAGAAGGTGGCAATAGAATGATAGTCATAACTATACTGACGTTAAGTAGGTGACAACCGGACGATGGTCGTAACTATACTGACCGGCAAGCAAGTGACAACAGGACGACAGTCGTAACTATACTGTCCGGTAAGCAAGTGACAATAGGACGATAGTCATAACTATTCTGACGGTAAGAAGGTGACAACAGGACGACAGTCGTAACGATATGACCGGTCACAGTAGGACGACAGTCGTTACTATTCAGGTTATAATCGGACATTCCAACTGGAGTGTTTCGAGAATTTTAAATTATTTATGATAAGAATAGGATGTAGAAAAATTAGACTCTAGAGGGTGAGTGACTATCATGTGATCGAGTGGGCGGGTGACATGTTTACGTATATGCATCTAGTTTTATCATACATTTATGCATTTATTTTCCCTTTCATATTTTCCAGAGTTATTTTACTAGGCGCTCACTGAATATAGTTTATATATTTTACTATCAGAAACTTGTCGGTGCACGAAATACCAGCAACATTATAAAAGCACTTAGGAATAAAACACGTGACCGGATGTTATACAGTTCAACGAACACAAGCTTGATTATCTTCATTTTGTACGGCATTTTAGCTGCTCTTAAAATTTTATATTCGTTTCTAGAGAATTTCGAAATTTGTTGCGGAAACTTGTTTCGTCGTCATTAGCATTTCAGATAAAAAAAATGGGGTGGGGGAGGAATATAGATATGAAAGTATTTAAACAAAATATTGTTATCATACACGCTGTAAAAATATACATTTTCTGTTAACTTTTTCAGGAAATCGCACACGGTGAAAACGCAGCTCTAGATGTGCATTCTGATCAGTATATGGATTTAAATCCTGATATAGCCACCGGACATGTATATGATGAGATGCATTTCCACCAAGAAGAAACAAACTTACAAAGTGCTACTTCGTCTCAGTCAAAAAGACAATCTGCGCTGCAGACAATACGTTGTGCATGTCGATGTTTTGGTTCGTGTTCCAGACCAACGCACATGCAGCTTATGTCTGTCAGCCAAGTCGTAGTCTTACTGAACGAAAATGGTCTGACAAGGATGGCAGAAATATGTGCCAAAAACAAACTAGATGGAGCATTCCTTTCTGAACTAACAGTCGAGGAATTAATGAGCGAACCGTTTAATCAAAGCGAAGAACAAGTAGACACATTCATTAGTCTGCTGTCTAATATTAATAAATAATTAGAACAAGAATTTTTCGTTTTCTATTCAAATGACTAATACGGCATTACAATTTGTATTCTAACTGCATAGATTGTTAATTGAATCAAATATATTCAACCGAGCAACCAACTTTTTTCGTTGTGAAATAATTTAATATATTACGTTTAAATTGTTATTCTAAACATATCCGAATTGATTTTTAAAATGTTAACCGTAGCACAAATATATACAGTTTAAGAAACAAAACAGAATTTAGGCACAAAACAGGCATCACAGTGGTAACAAAAATACACTAATATTAAAAATGGTTTTTTTTAGTTTTCGAAAAATAAACTCATAAGATTGCACAAACACTACAGTTTAAATTCAGACGAGAAGAAAAATTATTTTATTTTGTTTTCTGTGATTTCTTAAGCTTTCAACTGTTTTGCTTACAGATAAATGTATCAATGAAATCGTATGGTATGAATGAAAATTTATTATAAAGAATACTTGAATAACAGACAGACAAAGTAGTTATCGAGCAGTCTTCCTCTGAGCTCTACTGTGAATATGTTAGCGTTCCTCAGGGATTGATACTAGGTCCATTATTATTTATGATGTTCATTAACGAGATACTGGAGCCTATTTCTCTGTTTAGTGGATGACACGTTATTCAGCCATTCCAGTCAAGATATGTTACCGATACAATCTGTTTGATCGCGATTTGGAAGAGTAGGGTGACCCGTAAAGGAAAAAGAATTCAAATATGGATATTTTAATATAGTTATTTGAATAAAATACCACTAAATATTTTGTTCAAACTTAACATACCCGTCACTAATTTCCATACTCATAAACGGGTAAATTTTACCAGCAAGGAATACGAGCATTGAACGAGTATGTTTTAAGCACTTAGCGTACTCATAGCATCTTGCTATTTTTTGGCCTTGTTATATTTTCGTTATGCTTTTTATGAATTTTTCAAAATGTAAAATATATTTTTTGTTTGCCAGCGGAAATAAAATGCAATTTAATAATTGTAGTTGAAAGCTGAACTTTGAGTTTGGTCCCACTGTCGTATTTATAGCGAGTATCGCAAATGCGAGTAAAGTGTGTGTACGAAAAGTCACGCGATCCATGTACAAAACCATTTTAGATGTCAGCTGAGTTATCAAGTAGAGATTTAAAGGACTTTTAATGAATTTGACATCTATCAAATTTAAGTGTTTTGTTTCATAATAGCAACAACAATTTTGAGTCTAAAAGTTTTTTTATATCTGTATTGACATTTATTTGACGTCACCAACACATTATTAGAGAAAGACGTCACGTCAACACTGCATGGATGGTGACACGACTGGGAACTGGTCATTTCGTACCCTTACAAATATGGTCAATTCGTACCAATCGCTGAGTCAATTCATACCCGACGGATGGTCAATTCGTACCCGACTAAAATTTTATGAAGTCGTAATGAAATTGTATTAAAGGTAAAAAGTGATCAATTAAATGTTTTTTTTTATTATTTTACTCGAATTAATTTTTAATAAGTCGGCATACTTTCTTCTTTAGTATGTATATTCCACCATTTGGTATATTGTGTTCAGGTTCTTTGTATTGAATGGAGTGTGGTGATAATTTCTATTGTATGATGTAAGTTTATAGTTTGTGATACTAAGTGTGCACATTAAATCTTTTATTCTTTTAAGTGAACTAAACATCTGTTATCTTTACACATCTAGGATTTGTTCGACAATGCGTCAAGAAAACTGACTTAAAATAAAATATGTGAAATATGAAAACTTGTATTTTTGTAATTTTATTACGATAAATTACATAATAATGGTAACAAACAACAGCACAAAAATAAGTAACTGGAGCACTAAATAAAAATATATATTAAAGACAAAAACAAAGCAACACAGCACAGCTATGAAATTTAATGTCCGTACACTCTGGATAAGAGTCTCAGTAATTTGTCAGCAGACATGTTCCCACGTCCATATTCCTCCCATGTCTTCTTTACTTTCGCGCACATCTCGGCGGATCTTTTTTTCATACTTTTCTTAAGTTTGTTGGCCGAGACTAGCTTCACTCGCGTACGGACAAACTCTGCTTCAAGCTAATGAGCACATAGAAAGGCGGAGGACACTGTGCTCGAACTTACCTGTGAAATTAAAGAATATCTGTGGATGCTGACGCTTGTAAATCCTAACAGCTAGTATAGTATAGTTTAGAATATAGTATTATATACGCTGGTAATTTTTAATATCTCCTTCGCTTATGTATGTCCTTTTACAACCATTCATGTTACTGTCACACAAAAAATAAATGTATTAAAATAGATTCTCGACGTTCTCATCGCATACAACGACTTTCTTTGATTTAATTTCTTAATTTGAACATATACCTCTGTACATATTCAAGAGAAAAAAACATGAAAAATAACAAATGTAAATGTTTAAGCATTTAAATATAATACGAATAACATTTTTTGAAGTGGATTCCGGTAAATCAAAGCGGTGGATTCCGGTAAGTCGTGTCACCGCTGCATGGAATGCAGTGCTGGGTGCTCGGAAGTAACGCCATGAACCATGAAATGTGCTATGCCCGCGTTTAGGCATATTCCTATTGTAAATATTGCGATCGGCAAATAAGCAAAGGACCACGGCAACCGGATTTGACAGATTTAAAATTGACTGTTCCTATTAACGAACCAATCCTTCCGGTCAACTTCTGACAACTTTCTCTCCTGTTTTAAATAAAAATAAATTATATGTCACTATATTAATTACTAGAGAAATATATTAACCGTTTTTGACCTGCTTTAACAAGATGAACAAAATTTAGTACCAAAGTGGAGAAATCGTGTTCAATTTGAGTACAAAATACCCTTCCGGTCAAGTTTTAAATAATTTAAATCAAAATAATTAAAATAATATTGAATTTAAATCGTGGATCTTTTTATTAACTTTAAGCATCCTTTTAAATTACTCCCATATTTTGATCCTTTCAAAAGTAATAGATAAAAATATACCAAAAAGCATTTCAGATTTCTTCCTTCCACATATTAGTGAATCCCTTGTCACACATCAACATTTCCCGCCATCTTCATAAACAAAAAGACTCAGCAAGAAAGTATCTTTCAAAAATATGTGGAACAATCAAGGAGGTAATAGATTTAGTCAGTAATAAAGTGGTAATAAACAGATCATTATAGTCTGTTTGAAGGTATGGGTTAATCTGTCCTGTGGATCTGCTGCCATCCAACGCAAAATTTTGCTCGTCTTTTTCGTGACGTCGGATGTTGCACAATAACACAAAAGTCAAAAGTCAGAATACAAAGAAATAGGCTATTTGATAGGCAACCGGCAATGTACCCTGCGTTTCAAATTCCCAAAGACATCAAGAGGGACCCTCCTATATTTGCTAGGTGGGTGTATTTGTATAACGGTGTCGGTAGAGCAAGAAGGGGTACAGACACTACAAACACCAAAACCTTAATTTCCTAGCCAAAACCTTAATTTCCCAGTCAAAACCTGTATATCTGTATACTGTAGATCACTATCAATTTGTCTGTGGCTATAACTTTATCAATGTATACAATTATTTTTTGTCCAAAATAAATACAGATCATGTGCAAAAAAATAAAAAATATTACAATGCACGAACGTGAATGCATTTCCTGTCAACTTTTCATAACGAAAGGTATTATTAATTGCAAAATTGTTTAATAAAAGTTATGTATTTCGTAAGGTACTGTGATTGTTTTATAAATATTGCAATATTACATTTACATTTGAAGATCAGAAGGTAATTTAATTTACAAGAAACTTCGCCGATCGGAGATTCAATACACATCCGCCATATTGTTTACCTGTAACGAATATGAAAAGAATAAAGGACGGATGTTACTAAAGTATTTGTTTTGAACGTTGTTTTTAATTACTTTGTTTTTTTTTTTGTTTCCCCAACAGGTTTCATGGTAAGTTAGAGTTATTTACATTTTGTTTACTGTTTAAAAATGTTTTTGTTTCGTTTTGGTTTGTTCTTTTAGCAGTTTTTGCTGTTTTAAACTTTTTTATAATTTTATTGTTCTTTATTTTTACGTTGGTGTAAATGTCGTTAATTTTATAAATTTAATTTGTTTAACTGCGTCAGCGGTGGCTTTAAAATGAAACTGTTTTATTAATGAATACTCAAATATTAAATAATTAAAATAAATAATTTCTGTGTTGTTGGGGGAATTCTTTTTAGTTAAATCGTTTTTGCAATTGTTATTTGCGATGACTTTTAAATGGTTTATTTATGACCATTTCAACGCTTATTTAGTTTACCAACATTGTGTTAAAGATTTACATAATAAATTGCAGCGTCAATATGTAGTGAATTTATTTTCTCACCCTCTCAATTCTCAAATTTTGTCAGTGACAGTTGACAGTTTCGTACCTCTGGTCAACAAAATGAAATAAGAGGATTACAAGTTTTTTCTTACAAAAGACTGCATTTTACTATAACAAAGCATTATTTTTATAGGAGACGTGTCTTCTGAAATACGTCAAGAATTATCTTTCGCTGTATTTACCTGCATTTTACTCCAACAAACCATTATTTTTACAGCAGAGACGTGATTACGTGTATACTGATTACATCTTTAATGTTGTATGATAGTGTGTACTTTAAGATAATATGTTGCGCGAGAATTATATTTGTCTCTTGTTACAATTGTTTTCGAATAAAGTATCTATTTTCTTAAAATGTATTTCAGCTGTAGCATATATATGCACTTGTACGGTTTTTACCGATCCGGGATATGCGAGGGGGGATATGTACAAGTCGAACTGTATTTATCATTGCGCTTCAAAAAACAATAGTTTTTTGTTTGAATAACTATTGACGCAAGTTTCAGCAATTTTTCAGCTATATCATGGCGCCCAGTTTTTTATTGCCGAAGTAAACCCTGGACACTACCAATTGCAAAAGCACTTATTGCGCTGACGGCGAAAAAGTTGTTTTACCAGACGAAATATTTCTACTATGTATTTTCTTATATACTGGGAGAAAAATTTAGCACTTGTTTTCTAATCCCATCTTGTATTATGGCTACATGTATTGTGAACTATGCATTTATCAATAAAATAATGTTTACATTAAATATTGCTTACTATGAACATAAACAACTTTATAATAAATGAGCATGTGCGCACATAATAAATGAGCATGTGCGAACAGATAGGATTACTGACGTCTTAATTTCAAGTTGTTAAACGGCACTGCCTTAAAAAGCGGTGTGTAGAAATACAGCACACTACCAGTTAGTGCACTAACAACATGAAGATTAACAGTAATCACCACAAACAACAAATAATATCAAAGAATAATGCATTAATATATTTTTTACCGAGTTCCGTATTTTTTTATTTTGTAGTTTTAGACATATTTGCATGTTTATCAGCACGTGCCGATTTTTTATTTGTTTTTATCGGTCACCTGTGTAATGTGTTCACTCAACCGAAGATAATTGCATAATTGTATCGAGATCATTATGTGTTTGCGGAAACCTTATGTGAACGTAATTAAAACAGAAGTTATCAAATTTAAGCAATTTATGATTGGTATCATTTTATTAATAATAACAAACCAGATACAAGAAAAGTCATGTCAATGTAGTAAGCAAAAATCGGAGTCATTTTTCAACAGAATGGATTTCGCGTTAGAATCTGTCAAATCGTTTGCCATTATTTATAGTCCACTCATAGAGTACTCATCTAATAAAAAATGTGTGTAATTTTAGCGAAGAAAATGAGTACTGACGATTAACAAATATTTTTGGACAATGATAGGACATACAAATAAATCGACTGATATGATATTCTGATACGATTTGGAATTTTTCCGGCAAAATTACGTATATTACCTCATGAGGTCTTTCTAGACGGGTCCATAGAAATAAACAAGAATACCCAAGAACACACAAGAATACCTTATAAAACTACAAAATTGACAAGAAAACAATATTTTTGGGGCTTCGGTGGCCGAGATGTTAAAGTAGTTTGTCCGTCTACTATTGATCACGTGGTCTATCAACACTGAGGTTGCGGGTTCGAGTCTCACTGCGGGCAGAGTGTAATCGACTCAAATCTTAATTAACAAGGATTTCCAGTTTTCCTACCGCAGGTCGGGAGTTTTCTCCTGGTACTCCGGCTTCCTCCCCCAATAAAAACTGGACGCCATGATATAGCTGAAACTGGCTGAAAGTGGCGTTAAACACCAATTAAACAAAACAATATTTTTGTGCAAAAAATACATATTGCAAGATGTGAAATAGTTTTTATGAGCATTATCTGACAGAGCCTCGCATTTCAACTCGTTTCAAAGGCTGCTGCAAACAAATTGAATATATTTTTTGACATTGTAAGAATATTTCGTCCGACCAGGGGCATAAGGTCGGTGCAGGACGTTAAAAACTCCCCCAAGACAAGTGTACGAATATTGTATATTTACAATGTATGTACTAATTGTACATGTTTCACCACACAGTCATTTTCACCCCGACGCCATCTGTAAGTACATACGTCGCGTGTTTGTCTATGTTGATCTATAAATTGTAAAATCAGTAAATAAAATAGATAACTTCCAGCCTTTTGAAATCCTCTGATGTTGAATCCTTGTTGGATGTTCAATATTTTTTTAGCACAGTTTAGTCGTAGCGCGGAAAGAAAATCCGTTCGTTACAAATGCGTTTAATTATAGACAACAAAGCTAAAAGAGTCTTTAACCTTGTCCATTTTGAAAAATGACGCGACTCAAATGTCAATGTTAAAGTGATTTTATTACCCGTTCTGAATAAAGTATAAACACTTCTGTTCTAGATGCGTGCGCGATGTAAAACACGCTTGTAGTATTTCAAAGCAAAATCTCGCAGTCTTTGTTTCGCTCATACGATTTGGTCAATACTATAGCCATTTCGGATTTTAAAGTATTAGCTTCAAGTAAGAAGATGCTTAACATTTTTAAAACAGTTTGGAATTCTCGCAACTACGAATACATTATCTCACACTGGGTACAAGAGGAAAATATGTTTACTTTTTCATAAAAAAAGAAATATCATTTATATAAGCTCAATTAGGGTTCAACTGATAATTTACCTATGTTTTCCTTCACAACATCATTGATACTTTCTACCTTCTTCAGAAAATGAAAAATAACTCCTATAAATAATTATAGTTATAATTGTCTGATTAGATGGACACCTGCCGATATTATAAAGTAACTACATCCAACAGATTGATGACGAAGCAATAGCCAAGCAGTATATTCATTACAAATGATTTTACGGTTTTAAAAAATAATAAAATTACCAAACGTTAAGTGTACTTGATAAAATTTCATAAATACTGTCTATTGGTGATATTTGGGTTTTTTCGTGCAACGTAATCGTTTTTTTTCAGCCGGTGTGCACAACTTTGGCTCTCGTAATCTTTATTGCTTAATTTGCGTGCATTTTTTCCGACCAGAACTACCAAAAATTCAAAATTACATTTTTGATGTTGTTTCCAGTTCAAATTAAATTCGGAGCTTCTAAAGGTAATAAGAAAGAACAAGTCACAAAAAAAAAGATTTTTTAAAATTTGCTTACGTGCAATTTAGTTCGCAATAAAATGCATTTTACATTTTCTGCTTTACGTCCGTGCACGTGCCCCTTTACCACACATCGCTTTTACAATACACCAACATTAAGTTGGTTACAAAAAATATTTAAACCTGTAAAATAATGATTACAAAATTCCAGAAACCAAATTATATATATAATAGAATTAAACTTTTTACAGTACCTTGACGTAGCATTGAACTTATTGCGTATTGAGGAACAAGAAAGAAATTATTTAATTTAATTATTTAATATTTAAGTAATCATTAATAAACAAATTTTCATTTTAAAGCCACCGCTGACAGTAGAACAGTTAAGCAAAATAAAATGGTAAAAAATAAAACGACATTAAGCACCAACGTAATAATAAGGCAAAATAAATTAAACAATTTTAAACAGCAACAGATTTAAAAAGAACACAGTAAAACGAACAAAACATGAAACAGGTAACAAAATTTAAATTTAAATAACACAAACTTACCATGAAACCTGTTGGGGAAACAAAAAGAAAACAAAGTAATTAAAAACAACGTTCAAAACAAATACATCCGTCCTTTATTCTTTTCATATTCGTTACAGGTAAACAATATGGCGGATGTGTATTGAATCTCCGATCGGCGAAGTTTCTTGTAAATTAAATTACCTTCTGATCTTCAAATGTAAATGTAATATTGCAATATTTATAAAACAATCACAGTACCTTACGAAATACATAACTTTTATTAAACAATTTTGCAATTAATAATACCTTTCGTTATGAAAAGTTGACAGGAAATGCATTCACGTTCGTGCATTGTAATATTTTTTATTTTTTTGCACATGATCTGTATTTATTTTGGACAAAAAATAATTGTATACATTGATAAAGTTATAGCCACAGACAAATTGATAGTGATCTACAGTATAGTACATGATTGTTATCAACAACATTGCCCGAGGTAATTGAAATGGACCCAGGGGTCCAATCCACAAAAAACCTTAATCTCCGAGTAAAAACCTTAATCTCCGCGTCAAAACCTTAATTTCCCCGTCACACCCTTAATTTAAGAAAAAAACACTTAATTTTACAGTCAACTCTTAAAAAATTAAAGTTTTGACTGGGAAATTAAGGTTTTGGCTAGGAAATTAAGGTTTTGACTGGGAAATTAAGGTTTTGACTGGGAAATTAAGGTTTTGGTGTTTGTAGTGAGAGTAGTCCGGTGTTATCGCGCACCTAAGATATTTGTGCAATTTTTGTCAATTTCAGAAAAAAATATTTATTTTGAAAATTGAATGTTTTTTTATCTTTGAATACATTATTTTTGAAACATACAACCCAATTTGTTAAAGTTCATCGGCAAAGTATTTAATTTTGTCATTTTGTTCAGCATGACCTGGTTTTATGTAAACAATGGTGTGTCCGGTGATATCGCGCATGTGCACAAAAAATCAATACAGGATTGAATTAAGAAAAGATTTATATATGCAACAATTCTAAAGTTAAACAATGAAGAAGCAGTTAAATTTTTACAATAAAAGAAATCAAACAGTCAGTGATGTACTAAAGATTGATTGAAGTTTTTAAAGATCGTGTCTTTCAGGTTAGCGTTTTGTATGATTCTTAAGAAACGAATGTTTATAAAAATTACGCTGCAGAATTAAACGTCCGAATATCTAATATATTGGCCACAATTTGTCCAGGAAGGTTAAATAAAATATATATTTTTTAAATAATACAGAAATTGGAAGATACATAACGTGCGCGGAATCACCGGACGTGCGATAACCGGTTCCTTGACTGTACATCAAAAACCCTGTGGAATAGTGTAAAAAAAAACCTTATCTATGGTGAAAATCCCTCAGAAATGATAGATATTACCATATATATCATTATATATATATATATAATCCAATATTTGTGAAAAAATAATTGCACTTTATCCCACAGAATTGACGACTTTCCAATTTAAAAAACGCCACCTATACTAAGTGTTGACGTATCGTGGAGCGGGTTTTTTTTCGTGAAAAATGAAAACTGCTTACCGCGTATGGTTCCGCTAATGCTCCTTTTGTAGATCAAGAAATCTACTTTTTGAAATCAATAATTATTTCCTCGAGATATTCAGCGTTTTGAAATATGGCAGTTTTTGTCTCGCCTGCGACGAAAGTCACTGGAGGCGAGACATATGTATGGGAATCCGGCGGCGGCGGCGGCGTAAACACTTGACATCTTGCTTCATATCTTTGTAAGCCCAAGCCCTAGGTCCATCAAATTTGGTCCAGAGGTAGCTTATGATGAGTACTTGCCAGTCAGTCACCTGTCACCTGACCTTGACCTCAATTTCACGGTCCAGTGACTACGTTAAAGTTTTTGGGTTACGACAGTTCCTCTGTAACTACGCATGGTAGGATGACAATATTTGGTGTATAGGTTGCTGATGACTAGTACATGACTGTCTGGTAGGTGTCACCTGACCTTGACCTCAATTTCACGGTCCAGCGACTACGTTAAAGTTTTTGGGTTACGACAGTTCCTCTGTAACTACGCATGGTAGGATGACAATATTTGGTGTATAGGTTGCTGATGACTAGTACATGACTGTCTGGTAGGTGTCACCTGACCTTGACCTCAATTTCACGGTCCAGCGACTACGTTAAAGTTTTTGGGTTACGACAGTTCCTCTGTAACTACGCATGGTAGGATGACAATATTTGGTGTATAGGTTGCTGATGACTAGTACATGACTGTCTGGTAGGTGTCACCTGACCTTGACCTCAATTTCACGGTCCAGCGACTACGTTAAAGTTTTGGGGTTACGACAGTTCCTCTGTAACTATGCATGGTAGGATGACAATATTAGGTGTATAGGTTGCTGATGACTACCGTACATACTCGCACATAAGTCGGGAAATTGGGAGTTAAAATTTGGTTTTAGAGAAGGTTTCCGACTTATAAGCGAGTCATACCACAAGAGGACAGAATTCCGGTCGAAGTTTGAAGGCCGTACATAGATCGCCAACTATAAAGACGAAAATAGACAGATACGTGATTATTTATGCTAAATAAAGTATATTTAAGACATTAATAAGATTGTTTTTACTTGTGTATTGTTTATTTTATCCAGTTTCCATATTTCCATTCGCATTTACCACTGTTTACAAAAGTATCGATTTATTTTTATGTATTGCATAATACATCCGGTGATGTCATGATACAACTAAAAACCGAAAATCAAGATAAACTACCTAATACATATATGCTACAGAATTCGTTTTTTTTCATCAATTATTATTTTAATTTACAAACCATATTCCTTTATATTTTGTATTTTAGCTTTCGTTTATTTTAAAAACTCCGCTTTAACTATTAAATCATTACGAAAATGAATATTTGTATATTTACTTGTGTTTGTGTTTTTTATGGTTTTTAGTCATAGCAAATTCAGGGAGATAATTACGCAATTACGTTTACATTTTCAAAACACGTGTACACTAGTATAAACAAACCACTTACGATAAATGACAAGCGATATTTAACTCATAAAACACGAGAAACAAATAATAAACAAGAAGTCTTACTGATATAATGATTTTTATTCACAAATTTGGAATGTTTATTTGATTTTGACCTCATGTCAACACGTCTGTCTTCCGACCGACTTATACGAGGGTCAACAGTAAAATACCAGATTTTAGGGCCCAAAAAGACCCCCCGACTTATATGCGGACCGACTTTTAAGCGAGCATCTACGGTAGTACATGACTGTCTGGTAGGTGTCACCTGACCTTGACCTCAATTTCACGGTCCAGCGACTACGTTAAAGTTTTGGGGTTACGACAGTTCCTCTGTAACTACGGATGGTAGGATGACAATATTTGGTGTATAGGTTGCTGATGACTAGTACATGACTGTCTGGTAGGTGTCACCTGATCTTGACCTCAATTTCACGGTCCAGCGACTGCGTTAAAGTTTTTGGGTTACGATAGTTCCTCTGTAACTACATGGTAGGATGACAATATTTGGTATATAGGTTGCTGATTAATAGTACATGACTGTCTGGTAGGTTCCACCTGACCTTGACCTCAATTTCACGGTCCAGCGACTACCTTAAAGTATTTTTGTATTAGGACAGTTCCTCTGTAACTATGCATAGTATGGTGACAATATTTGGTATACAGGCCGCTGCTCATAATTAATGCTATTAACGTAATGCTTATGACGAAATTTATTTTCGTTACTGATGCGGAATTCAGGCGAGACGTTTTTCTGTGTCCACACTTGTTAAATTTTGAAAGGGCGATTTTCCATACTAAAATTTGACCTTAATTAGAACGGAAGTGTACTTTAGGAACAATCGATTGTTGTCTACTCAAAATCCTTCGGGTGATGTTGTCTGCAGTTAAGGCGGGAAAAGTCGCGGTTTGTCCGAATACCATTGAATGTCACGAAAGCAGACGAATATTTGTAAACATCGTAAGGTCCCTTTAGGAACGAAAATGGCTGACTTATTATGTAAAAAGCCGCAGTTTGTTCTGTTGAAAACTTATGAAATGGACAATTACCTTTGATAAATTTTAACGCTTTATGTTAATTACATGTGTCAAAATCTAATTGAAGATGTTATTAAAACCCCATGCTGTGTAAACATGATTGTTAATTAATCATCCATAAAGTTTATTACCCCATTTACTTGATGCTAATCAAAGGTAGAACCCCAGCTGTTTTATAGCTTAATTAAACAAGCTTACCAGTGACATACATGTTCCAATATTCAAACTCACCTGTTGCCTATGGCTATAGTAACATCTACTAATGAGGTTAATTAGATAATTAAATTGGCATAGACGAACAATACAAAAAACAATGCAAAATCTTTATTTCAATATCATAGTCTTTTAGTGATGATAGCCATAGTTTTTTTTAACTAGAGGTAAAAAGGGAGAGAAATCATGTGAAATTGGAAATGGGTCAATTGATTTTTGTAATCACCCAATACGTCCTATATTAGTATTGGCTCCTGACTAAATATTCTTAATACCATAAGCGGACTTTCGGTTGGAATATATCCTATCGTCATTTTAAATCGGTCATCTCATTAAATCGGTCGGCCATTTTGATCACACATATCACATGACGTAAATACTTTGATGATGTCACTTTGGGTTTCCTTGTGTACAAAAATAGTTGAGTTTTGCTTCAGTGAATTTTTGAAGAAAAATGAGATTTGTAAAGGTGAGTTTAAAATAAATAATGAAATTATTAATTAAAAGCTGCCATTTTGCTAGATCTTTTTTTTGTCCAACTTCAAATGACCTAAAAATAAGTGTCCCCACGGGAATGAATTCCTTCATAGTAGCATTGTGGGAAGTGTTTACATTCCATTCTCGGTCAACGTCTAAATAAAGATCATTTTAGGCCAAGCAAACTATATTTTTTTTTAGTTTTAAAAATAGCAAGCACCTTACACATTGTTACCGTTTTTTGCAGGAAATTTCGGTGTTTAATATAGCACAATCAATTACAATGGGAGAAGACATGATGGAACAAATTAAAATTATATTGTCCAAAGACAACTGAACATGTATAGAATACATTGCCTATTGGAAATTAAATTTGACAGGATTGGGTCTTCGCCAGTTTTGAATTATTTATAAAAATAGTCTATTAAAAAGAATGTAGCTATCTTGATTTTCTATACTTTTGATAAGTTAGTCTTTATAAAAACTACATTTTAAATTAGATTCAAAATTTACATTTGATAATTAAGAGGCTTTTTAAAAATCTATTTTTTTCCTAAAACCTCAAAATATCACCATTTCACTGTCCTTTTAAGGCTGTTTAGGGCACATCATTAATAATAATAATAATAATAATAATAATAATAATAATAATGGAAACCAAATTTAATGACTAATATCATCTTCTTTCTATATTTCAGATCTACTCTGTTCTCCTACCTTCCGGAAGAGCCAAATACAGAAACTACAACCCAGAAGCCATTACAGATGCCTACATTGCAGTTAGGCCAAAATAAATTAATTGTGTGTTTCCGGTTTCCCGACCCTACCTCCAGTTTGGATGTCGACCCTAAAACATTTTATCAACTTAAAAAAAATCCGATTTTTTTCAGGTCATTTCCGTGTACGATTTAAATTTTTTTAAACTGCGTCTTAAAAATGTTTGTAACTAACAGAAAATGAAAGTGATTTAAGCGTCTTTAAAACACACATTTTAAACCATGGCGTGCCAACAGCCATTTAGTGTTATTGCAATTCGAATTGCAAAATGCGACCACGTACAGGAACCTAAGAGTTTCATGACATCACTTCTCGATCACTCAGACATGATGAGCGTTTTTAAAGTTAATCATTACACCTCTTCCGCGGACGATTTGATGAAAAGCAGTACATGCATGAAGTATTGAAAACAAAATAAAATGTTTTAATAAAATAAATTTTTTTCCCTACCTACCCAACCTACTTTTTTCAAGAGTGAAATAGGAAACACACTATTCATTTATTTTGGCTTTATTGATGTTGGTATGTCCATAAGGAAAGCTTCCAAGATATATTTTGTTCCTTTCCAAACTCAAAGAGATCAAGTTGCAGGGGACATAGATCCAGATTGTTGCACCATGGGAAAATATCCCTTGCTATCACTTGACGAAGAGCAAAAACTAGTAAAGCACGTCAAAGAAATTGCCGCTTTAGGGTATGGATATAGCAGGCAGGAAGTTGCAGATATTGCAACAGATTTTTGTATCCTCCTTAACAAGAGAACCACAAATGACCCACCACTTAGCATGAACTGGTTTTATGGTTTTGTCAAACGCTGGCCATAACTACAAAGGTAGTCAGACCTCGGTCTCTTGAAATTAGCAGAGGAAAGGCCGCAAATGTATCGAACATTAGGAACTACTTAATCGAGCTGGAAAAAGGATTAGATAAATACAACCTTAGAGATAAGCCACATTAAATTTATGATGTGGACGAAAAGGGCCTTACCATTAATCATAGACCACCAAATATAGTGTCTGCTGCTGATGTTCCCGCTCAAGAAGTCACTTCAGGAAAAAGAGAGGTGACAGTGAGACGGTGAGAGTAAGGCAGATAGATGTTGATGCTAGTATGTGTAGGACAGAGGCATTGGTAGCGGAGAACGTGAATGATAAGAGGGATTATCAAGAGGGAGATGATTTTTTTGCTGCTAAGATAGCTAAGGTGAAGAAGATCAAGAGTGGGAAGACCAAGAAGCGGAATGATTTAAGTAGATTTGTGAGTGGGAAGACTAACTGAAAAATGATGTAAAGTAAGACAGCACAATGTTAAATACCCGAGTGAGAAAAAAAGTTAAAGTACATGCAAGTCAACGAACAATTTAAAGAGTCAGGTTGGTGTGATGACTAGTGATTGTAATGGAAAGAAAAAGTTGGCAAGAAAAAGGAAGTGTGGAAATTAAAGAAAGTGAAAATGAAAGATTCACAGAGACCAGGAACAAGTTATGTGTTAGTGATTAGGAGTTAGAAAGAGATAGTGAAAGTGAGATCAGAGAGGAAGAGAAATGTTGTGTATGTAAGCTGTTTGATCCTGAAGAGGGGAGAAAAAATGTTAAGTTTTGTGTTTACTAAGTGGGCACAGTGTGAAAGTTGTGGGCACTGGGTGCATTTAATTTATTACACAAAAGTGAGGGTTGTGAGACGTGGGGATAATTTTCTGTGTATGCATTGTGGAAATTAAATGGATATGAAATAAAAAAATAAATTCTATTACTATTCAATTTTAATTCTAACTCAAAACATTAGAATATTTATAAAAATCAGTCTCAGTTTTCATCAGATATTAATTTTTGAACATTAAATTTTCATTAAGCTTATTAGAAAATTATAATTTATAATTTTTCCTTGAATATATTTTATTGCGTTTTTTAAAACAAAATATTGTGTTTGCTTTGGCCTATAAAGTGAAAAAATAGAAACAGATCATGTGACAGATTTTAAGTCGCATGAAATCGCCGTCATTTGAATTTTCAATAACAACAAATAGGTCATTTACCCGTATTACTGATTGGAAAGGCTGTTAATACTACCGAAGGAATACTGATGAGACATTGATTAAAACAAATAAACAAATGAACAAACGATCACAAAGCTGATTTGGAATGAACAAATATATATAGGCTTAAGTGACCCACTTTACGGTATACGAGGATACAGTCAGGTCACCAGCAATGATTCCGGTCAATTTTGACCGGTTTGCAACATTTTGAATGCCCAAAATTTACATCAGTATTAACTGTAACTGACCTTATTCCGATACAAAGCATTATGACGTAACCTCCGGCGTCGGGGTATTAAATTCAAATAAAAATAGTTTATCAAAAGAATGATTAAAGATTTCTGTCTTGTTTTTGGAAATAACTCTTCCGGAAATAGTCAGTTTTACTCGAAAGCTGAAGAAAAGAGAAGTAGGTAGCTGCTTTATTTAAAATTTATTCTGACAGACTTTTCTAACTGAACAAAATGCGCGAAAAGTTAGCTAAAACGTGGTGTTTTAAACAACCAATCAAACTGGTTAGTAGACTGATGGTGACCAGGGGTTATATTTGAATGGAAGTGAAGCTTGCGTAAATGAAAAATATTGTACCAGCGGATCAGGTTACGTCCTATATTAGGTCAAATAGCTAGGTGAGAGAACTTAATTCTTTGCAATAAAAGTACTAAAGGTACTGTAAGTAGGAATTATATTAAAAATGGTAATACGGACAAATGATTTAATGTGTTTGTTTGTTTGAATGATGTTTAACTCCACTTTCAGCAATTTTTCAGCTATTTCATGGCGTCCAGTTTTTATTGGGGTAGGAAGCCAGAGTACCCGAGAGAACCCCCCCGACCTACGGTAGGAATATTTAATGTGTGATATAAAAATAATGTCTATAATTTTATAATGACACACTTTGCAATAAGTTAGGGACCACCAGGATTTTAGCGGAGGTGATTTTTTAAAACCAATATTTTTACCAATATATAACCATCCATTCTTCATTTCACGTTTCATTTAAAAAGAGTCGAGTTTGTTGAAGAAGTTTATGATTTTACTATTCAAAATGTATAGAAAAGACCAACAAGATGTCGTTTGCAAAAAAAATGCCATAAAACTGCAAAAGCATAACTCAAAAAAAGTTTCAGTTTGAACTGCTTGTAATGTTACTTACAAAGAGTTAGCAGGTTGAGGGTTATTAATTAGAAATCATTTTTTTATTCACAAGAAAAGAGCAGTCTTCGCGAAATATGCCGGTCCGCCGGACCCGTCGGGTAAAATTGCCATTGGACCGGCAGTCTATTTAATTGTGTCTGACCAAATGACCGTCCGATAAATTTCATGAGATGCGGTCTGATGATTATTTGTTTTGCGCCTGACAATCAGTTGACCTTTTTATCTTCTTAATTTACTTAACTTAATCGAAAGGCACCACAAAATAAGTCTTAATTTTACTTGACACCGGTATTCCATGGTTATTCCCCTTTAATTATAATCGCGCATTTTGATTGGACAAAGTATTTCTATTCTAATATATATGTGTGTCACACAAAATCAGGACCGGAATCAAATTTTGATCTACAAATGAAATGAAGATAAAGAAGGCTGTTCTAATTTTCCAACTGAGTTTTTGAATTTTGAAAATATATTGAAAATAGTAGAGATTAACATTATTATTACCCTATTCAGAAACTCTTAAGGTAATTACATTGGTTGATTATATTTATTTTTAATACTTGCTTATGTTTCAATCAATATTGTTAACTGTGTTCTATGTTAAAAATTTTAATTGATAATAAGTAAAATGGATTTGATCGAAAACCCAAATCGAAACATTGACTTTCTTATAATTTTGCAGAGCTGTTTACTTGTACCGATTGTCCGTATTTTCCACGGATTTTGGGCCGAAAATACGCTTTACGGATTCGTGTTTAAATCTACGGATTTTACGTAAATCCGGAAAAAATAGTAGTTGTGCCCGAAATTGTTGCATCAGTGTTAAAAAGAAGCTTGTATATGATATTATCGTTGTTAAAAGTGCACCGGTGACGTAGATGATATTATACAAAACAGCATTGCGGACCATGCTTCAAAAAGAAATACATGCATGTGTACCCTTTACTGATAAAGTCCTCAAAATACGGATAAGTCACTGGTGGAATACTGATGTCACTCAGATGGGGTAAACAGCTCTGATTTTGCCTAACATCAAACTCAAATGTAAATATATTGAGATTTAAAAAAAAAAATCTTTTTTTCTGTATCTAATAATTAAAATCAAGTAGTGATTTAACAAATAATTTGTGATCTCAAACACAAAGATTGTATAACTGAATTTTTCATGAGTATTGTTGTATTGAAAATTTCGGTCCGGCACAATTGTCTTCGGTCAGGCAGGTGGACATGGATGGCCGGACCGAATGTCAGGCATGTCATTTGCAACTTTCGTGAAGACTTAAAGAACAGGTATCGTGTGTATCCTCCCTCTTCCAGTGCAATTCTTGAACTTGTATCCTCATGCTCTGGAAAAGTCTCTGAAGTCTACGTTGAGGGAACTGCCGCCACTCCTGAATTAAAGTATCCCGCAATTCTTGAATGTTCTGACATGGAGGGTCACGTTCATTCACTTTCCGGCAGAGATAGTCCCAAACATGCTCTATCGGATTCATATCCAGAGACATGGCAGGCCATGTAATGTCTCAATTGCCTCATTTGCAATATAATCTTTGAAGATGCATGCTCTCTGAGGTCTTGCGTTGTCGTCCATGAACACGGGTCTGTTTCCAAGTGGATGTGCATCAAAATGGGGCACAATACAGGGGTCCAGAATCTGATCTCTGTATTTTAAAGCAGTTAGTATGTCATGTAATGGATACAAGTCTAACTTACAGTCATATGAGAAGCAGCACCAAACTGTCAATCGGCCACCACCAAAAGCTGTGGTTCCCAGAACATGTGGAGGATCAAAAGCTGTGTTGCGTTGGTGCCATACCCGCATCCTACCATCAATTGGTTAAGAAGAAAATTACTTTCCTCAGACCAATGAATTCTTTTCCAAGAGCGAATATTCCACCAGATATGGTCACGCGCCCACTGCAGCTGGGCGTCCTTATGTCTTTGTATAAGTGCTGGTCGCTTTATTTGTCTTCATGCTCGAAGTCTTCTGCAGTTTAGCCTTTGTTTACTGTCTGTTTACTGATTCTAACATGGACATTCCTTCAACAATGCAACCTATTTGTTGTCTAGCAAGTCTTCGAAGTAGTCTTTCTTCTCTCTCTGTTGTCTTCTTCGGTCACCCTGATCTTGGCCTTCCCCAACAATACCAGTTTCATTATATTGTCTCATTAGCCTACTGATGACAGAATGGCTAACATTGATCCTATCTGAAACCTGCCACTGTGTCATTCCAGCCCTTATAATACCAACTGCTTGCCATCTCTCTGCATCTGCTATTTTTTATATTTTAGACATGTCATGTAAATAAACAAATGGCGCGTAATCTACAGTATGTGGACAAAAGCCATTCAGTTTTTTCCGCCATATTGGAAATAATACTTAATTTTTTATAACAATTAAAACAAGTACTCACCACTCCCCTGTTGTTGAAAAACCTCAATATTTGGTTATATGTCCCTTTGAACGTATTACTTTCTGTAGTCGGCGTGGAATGGATCTATACAAGTTCTGGATATACAAAATAGTGACAGAATTCCAAGCAGTGATGAGCACAGATTTAAGGTCCTCGGTAGAATTTTTGTTAGAAATATTTCTTTTGACATGATTTTTTATAAGAAGCTAAATATTTTCGATAATGTTAATATCGGGAGATTGCGCAGGCCAAGGTAAACAAGATAGCTGGTTTCTTTCCTTCCAGGCTTTTGTTGCATGCGACGCATGGCATGGCGCATTGTCATCCTGAAACAAGCAACCTTCGTTACGGAAATGCTTCACAATAACAGGCCAAAGATTGTTATCTAGAACCTCTATATACTTTTCACTGTTCATATTTCCATTTACAAACACTAAAGTACCTACACCATAATAGGTTATGCAGCCCCATACCATCATAGTAAGTTGCTTCCCACAGTATCGCTTGACGTACCCAAGACACTCGGGGCGATAAGCTTCTCCACGCGTTCTCCAAACTTTAACAAGTCCTGTGCCACTGACAACAACTTTCATTTCATCACTAAATATCACTGTTCTCCAGTTATTCTGTACTGTCCATGTTAAATGAGTGCGGCACCAATAAACTCTGCGTAAACAGTTGACAGCTCGGACTCCTAATTTTTTACGAATTGAACGTTTTTTATAGTCAAATTTATATAAAGCCCTCTGAATTGTCCTCTTACACACTTGAACATGATTTTGGTTGTTGAATTTGTTCGTAATATCAACTAATGTTGCCGACCTGTCCGCTCTTATACTTCGGTTCAAAATCCAACAGCTCCGGTCGTCCATTTTTGGTGGTCTTCCACTTCGAGTTTTATTTTCAGATGAACCTCGCTCTTCAAATCTTTTGATAAACTTCAGAACAGTAGAATAATTAATCCCTAAAAGCTCAGCAATCTTACTTTTCTTCATGCCCGACTTGTACAGTTGCAGGATCGAGCCTTTTTTGTCTGGAGTCATTTCCTTTCTTGGAGTAGCCATCGCTAACAAAAATACTTTTCTGTTTTGACAGTTGGGCGGAAATACGTCATTTTTATAAAAATGACGTCATTTTTATCTATATATTATGTCATTAATTTATGACCTTTTTTGACGTTGTTTATATTACCGTAAATGTACTGTAAAACGGGTGGTAAAAGTAATTTGCAAAAATCAACATGGCGGAAATGGAATGACTTTTGTCCACGTGCTGTATATGCAAGACTCGGAAACGTTTCGAAAATTGTTAAATATGCAAAATCTTTTATATTTTAATTGGTATTATTTAATCAAGATTTGGAAAGTAAGGGCAAATAAATATTACCTGATGATGAAACATCGAGGCGACATTGATCTGCTTTATGGAGGTGCGACTTCGAGTAAGACATCGTTGTTGCCCAGTGTGGTTACCATTGCAGTACAGATACAATTTGAATTGTTTTTTTTTAAAGTTTAATACCATGCTTTGATATTGAAGAGAACCTTATGATATACTTCCCAGGCTAACTAATCCCTCCCTCCCCCAATCAATGGGAGCATCCATGCTACCGTGCATAAGCGAAGTTACATATTGTGTGGAGAATTCCAGGATCTTTATTTTTAGTTGAGGACAATAGGCAGAAGATTTTATTTTTTTTATAAGACAACAAATTTTGTTTTGACGGACCCTGCTATGAAATTTTTGCATCGGACAGTGGGTTCTACACATTAATCAAATCAGCCAGTCCTTAGAATAATTTGCTGGTCGGGACCGAAGGTCCAACGGTTTTTGGCAACTATGAATCTCTATTGTTATTGTATCGTGAATCTAGCGATTTAAAAATTTCAACAATAGATACTACAAACCTAGCTTTTTGTTGATAACATATGTACAAAAAACCAGAAACAATTAATTTTTTTATTTATTTGAAGCAAAACCTGGTGGTCCCTAACTTTTGGCCAAGTGTACATGTATATATTTCATTAAAAGCTTCGCATTCTTTGTATTACATTTAATTATGTTTTCAACCCAGACCTCTGAACTTTTACTGAAAGATTGCACCCGTACTGAAGTTGTGCACAGGCTGTTATGGAAGTGTTCCAGGATTTTTTTTTCCTAATTTTCCAGACTTGGGAACTTAGTCATTTTTTAGAACATTTGCAGAAGACCGTACATTTTTGGGGTAATCTTTTGTGTAATCAACTCCTTCTACAGTTTTCAGCCCAGATCTCTGAAACTTCACAGAAAGATTGCACATGTATTGAAGTTGTGCACCTGCAATTATGGAATTGTTGGAGGATTTTTTTCCTAGATTTTGGAACTTAGTCATTTTTCAAAACATTTGCAGAAGACTAGGCCTATTTTGTGTAATCAACTCCTCCTACATTATTTTACACAAACCTTCCAGAAAATTGTAAACCATTCCCTGTTTATTAAGACACTTGCTTAGCAACGCAGCCATTTCATTATAATTAAGATCATAATATGTGTGTATGATATATTTTTATAAATATATATTTAATTTGATGGTCATATGTTTTAATGGCTGGTTTTGTAAGATCAAATTTCTTTTGATTAAAAATCTGATTGATTGATTGATTAATGGTGTTTAATGCCCGAGCAGCAATATTTCAGCTATATTCAGGCGATGAACATGAAATGGATGATAAAATGAACATGAAATGATGATGAATGAAAATGGGATGGGACACAAGGAAAAATAGGGGTAACGGATTTTAGATTGCCACTGGCAAATGGGAGGATGGATAGGGTCGGGCAATTTAGCCTCCTGTAGCGGGATCGAAATCCCTACTCATAGCGAATACTACAGCAGCGTTCTTTAACGTGCGAGGAACGTGGCATTTTCCCAACACGGTGCACTAATATGGTTTGCGGTTAGGTTTTCCGTATTATGGCCTGACAACCCCAGCTTGCCAGGGGTACCCCATTCAACCACCTGGGGCACACATCCCAGTCGGTCTTTAGGCAAACCGACCTGACACGCCGGTCAGGGTACTGGGCGCTATTTAGTCGCCTTTTATGACAAGCTAGCGCGACTGCGGTCTATTCTTTTAGCCACCCGGATCCCACATGGGGCGATTAAAAATCTCTTTTGTTGTGACTTCAAAGGATAAATCTTGACCAGCAAGCTGAAATTTAGTTCAGTAATATTGCAAAAATTCAGTGAAAATGAAATGGGTCGGTGCTTAAGACAAAGTCCATAAAAAGATTTCAGTCTGGTAAAGAATTGTAATTTTCTTGTCTGTCATGAGTTGTCCCGGAGGTGACTCTTGTATTTAATCTTCGAATGATTCAATACCTGGTTTCAGTTCTGTCTGTGACTGTGTGTCCACTGGGCGAAGGAAACACACAGTTTCCACTAAAATGGAATGAAAATGCTATTCTTGGCAATCCATGCATTCAAACCAAAATATAATTACAAAGGTGACTTTTGCTTGTGGTGAAGAGAAGAGCTGGAGGAAGGATTTTTGTGATGAAAAAAACTGGACGAAGTATTTCCTTCATTCAATTGATTGTTCATTAATAAAAATATAAATTTGATTTTTGTTTTAATACTGCAATTTTTTTAGTCCTCTACCAGCTTGCACATATTGAGATATTTGGTATGTGAGTCAACTATGATGAGATACAGATTGAGTTCGAATATAGATCTGGTCTAAAGCCTTTTTAGGAAAATTAAGGCCCTTGTAAATTTTATTTGCCAGTTAGGGACAGTATTTAATGAGAAATACTATAAACACTTTTTTGTCTCACTAGCTGCAGGTCCCCATGCATGGTAGGATGACAATATTTGGTATATAGGTTGCTGATGAATATTACATGACTTGTAGGTGTCACCTGAACTTGACCTCGATTTCATGCTCCAGTGAGATTTCTCCAGGTACTCTGGCTTCCTTTCCCAATAATACTAGACACCATTATATATCTGGAAAAAATGCAGAAAGTGATGTTAAACACCATTCAAAACAAACAAATGTACTATCCCAGTTCCAAATTGATTGATTGTTAACTTGTCTTCATCCTAAATTTATTTTTAAAAAGTAGTGCTTTCTGGACAAAATAATTCATTTAAACTCAGGAATAAAATTTATGCACAAAAACATACATACAGTATGGTCTATTTGTAGGTTTCCAAGGTTACAATGATCAGTCACAAGGAGGTGGAGGGGGCTACATGTCACCAGGATTTGGTACACCAAAGGCAGGTCAAGAGAAAAAGGTCAGAACCTTTGTTCTAAAGCTTAATATGTGTTTATTGCTTAATTTGATTATCTACAACAAAAAAATCAAATATAATTACTAGTATGTCCGATACCAGTATAATTTAATGTTAAGGGAACATCTTATCATTTATATTACCAATTGAGGTATAGAGATTGTATTTTTCAATAAAATATTGTTGGAAATTGGTTCTTGATTGCTAAATTAATTTTTACAAAATCTTTCAGTCTGGATACAGAGCACAAAACATACTTCCTGTAACTGTTGCAGAAGTTTTAAATGCCACACAGACGGAAGATAAATTTTACACAGGGGAAATAGAAATGTCACAGGTATAAAACAGAAAATTTGTATATATTCAGCTTTTTTGTCAAATTTCAAAATTTTTTTTTATGAAATAGTAGATATTAAGATTATTTTTATTCTTAGTTACAATAAGAATGATGTACAAGATTTCTCTTGATAAATATTTGTTGATTTAGAGTTGCAAGATTTTTTCATGGATCACATTTGAGAATGGAGTTGCAGATATTTAGATGTGTCCAGCTTTGTGCTTGTATACAATTATTTCAGTCTTCACGAAAGGTTGTATATGATATACTTGACATGGGGTCAGGCCACACAAGTCCATCTGCCGTATATGATATACTCGACATGGGGTCAGGCCACACAAGTCCATCTGCCGTATATGATATACTTGACATGGGGTCAGGCCACACAAGTCCATCTGCCGTATATGATAAACTTGACATGGGGTCAGGCCACACAAGTCCATCTGCCGTATATGATATACTTGACATGGGGTCAGGCCACACAAGTCCATCTGCCGTATATGATATACTTGACATGGGGTCAGGCCACACAAGTCCATCTGCCTTACAAAACACAAATTGTTTCAATAAAGCAATGCAGCATATGCAAAAAATTCAGTTTTTAAGCTTTTGTGATACAGATCTTACATTGGTTTTTTAAATCACTGCATGATTATAATAATCAGATATAGATTATTAATAACATTCTATTTTGATGGCTACATTTATAAGAGAGTCAGTGTTTCTATAAGGGTTTCGATCAAATCCATATTTGTGTATTTAAATTTTGAACATGGAAAGCAGCTAAAAACACTACGATTGAAACAACGGTAAGTATTAGATATATAAAATATATTCAACCATTACATTTAGAGTTTCTGAGTAGGATAAAAATAATGTTAATTTTAATAATTTATCAAAATTCAAAAACCCATTTAAAAAAATCTAAACATCATCATCATAAGACTTGATCAAAAGCTTATAATTGTTCATATAAAGTAAGGTGTCTTGTTTCATTGTTCGTTGAGATCACCATCATCATTGGAATCAGAACTGGTTACTGCTTCATCAGATACCACTGATAGTGACTCATGGATCACATTTGAGAATGGAGTTGCAGATATTTAGATGTGTCCAGCTTTGTGCTTGTATACAATTATTTCAGTCTTCACGAAAGGTTGTATATGATATACTTGACATGGGGTCAGGCCACACAAGTCCATCTGCCGTATATGATATACTCGACATGGGGTCAGGCCACACAAGTCCATCTGCCGTATATGATATACTTGACATGGGGTCAGGCCACACAAGTCCATCTGCCGTATATGATAAACTTGACATGGGGTCAGGCCACACAAGTCCATCTGCCGTATATGATATACTTGACATGGGGTCAGGCCACACAAGTCCATCTGCCGTATATGATATACTTGACATGGGGTCAGGCCACACAAGTCCATCTGCCTTACAAAACACAAATTGTTTCAATAAAGCAATGCAGCATATGCAAAAAATTCAGTTTTTAAGCTTTTGTGATACAGATCTTACATTGGTTTTTTAAATCACTGCATGATTATAATAATCAGATATAGATTATTAATAACATTCTATTTTGATGGCTACATTTATAAGAGAGTCAGTGTTTCTATAAGGGTTTCGATCAAATCCATATTTGTGTATTTAAATTTTGAACATGGAAAGCAGCTAAAAACACTACGATTGAAACAACGGTAAGTATTAGATATATAAAATATATTCAACCATTACATTTAGAGTTTCTGAGTAGGATAAAAATAATGTTAATTTTAATAATTTATCAAAATTCAAAAACCCATTTAAAAAAATCTAAACATCATCATCATAAGACTTGATCAAAAGCTTATAATTGTTCATATAAAGTCAGGTGTCTTGTTTCATTGTTCGTTGAGATCACCATCATCATTGGAATCAGAACTGGTTACTGCTTCATCAGATACCACTGATAGTGACTCATCTTGAACTACCACTACCATGTTGTTTTTACAATTTTCTTTTTTTTTGGTGGGTGGGGGGGGGGGGGGGGGGGGGTGGAGGGGAGGGATTAAAATACTTTAAGAAATTAACCATAGCAGTTATTTCAGTGCTACTGTCCTGATTTTGTATGACATAGATTTATATATTTAGAACAATAATTTATTTGACTTACAAAATGCTGGAGGGATATGGAATATAAGGATGGAATACCAGTCAAGTAAAATTAACACCAAATTGGGGGGCAGCTTTTGTACTTTGATATTTCTCAAAATATGAAGTATGAAACAACTCTAAGTGCTTCTTCGCTCAAACTACTGATCAGAATTGTATGAAATTTGGTAGGAATAAAGGAGTCCATATTTAGTTGTACATATGAACACAAGTTTATGATCAAATATTTTTGTCTCGCCTGCGACAATAGTCGCTGGAGGCGAGACATGTATGGGAATCCGTCTGCGGCATAAACACTTGTACATCTTACTTCATATCTTTGTAAGCCTAAACCCTAGGTCCATCAAATTTGGTCCAGTGGTAGCTTATGCTGAGTACTTGCCAGTCAGTCACCTGTCACCTGACCTTGACATCAATTTTAAGGTCCAGCGACTACATTAAAGTTTTTGGGTTACGGCAGTTCCTCTGTAACCATGCATGGTAGGATGACAATATTTTGGTATATAGGTTGCTGATGACTAGTACATGACTGTCTGGTAGGTGTCACCTGACCTTGACCTCAATTTCACGGTCCAGCGACTATGTTAAAGTTTTTGTATTAGGGCACTTCCACTGTAACCATGCATTGTAGGATGACAGTATTTGGTATATAGATTGCTAATGATTAGTACATGACTGTCTAGTAAGTTAAAGTTTTTGGATTAGGTCCGTTTCTCTGTAACCATGCATTGTATATTTTAAATGATAACAATTTAATGTTATTTACGTAATGTTTATGAAGTAATTTTGTTTTGTTACTGATGCGGAATGCAGGCAAGACATTTTTCTGTGTCCACACATGTTTGTAGGAGTAATGCCCTTTAAAATTATTCAAAATATATGTATGAAACATCTCATAACCCCTTCACCTCTGAGCCTACCGGTCCAAATTGTATGAAACTTGGTAGGAATAAAGGATACTTAGGATGTGCTTATCAGCAAAAAAATTATGGCCAAACATTTTTTAAGATTTATGCTTCCATTGAACTTAGAAATTCTCCAAATATATGTATGAAACAACTTGTATGTGCTTATACTCCGAAACTTTTATTGAACTTGATAAAGGGTATGTAAGTATACTTGATGGTATAAAGCAGAAAGTCTATTCTATTTTCATCTATTTAATTATCTTCATAATTTTTTGTAGATTTAATGATTAAGTTTTAATTTTATTAGATGATTTTGACCGATTTCCTGATAGTATTTTGATTCCGTGTTTTCATGAAGGGTTATTAAGCATCTTTAATGTAACATAAAAATAATCACTATATAGCTTAGTAACACAATGATGTTGTTTTTTTTTAATCATCTGACCATTTTCATTTTCACACAGGTAACCATGGTTGGATTGGTGACATCTGTAAAGGAATCTCCGACTAGAATCGACTATGAAATAGACGACATGACAGGTCCTCCATTAAGTGTTAAACAGTTTGTAGACAATGATGTAAGAATAAATTACTTTATTGGACTTTGATTTGTGGAATGTCTTGGTGTTCTGTATTTTGTTATTGCTTTCATTTATTGAACCAATGCCCCTGTAATTGTAACATTCCCTGGCATCATATTATTCATCAGTATTAGGGGATCAAGTGTTTTACATCACTTGTTCCCCCAAATTATTTAGGGAATTATAGTTTTTGAATATTAAGGAACACTGTTGTGTTATATATATATATATATATATATATATATATATATATATATATGACAGTATAATTTTAAACTGGTTGTCTTTTATCTTGTGTAGATCATGTTCAGAATTGTTTATGTCTAATCTTTCATGAAAGATTTGTTTCTTTATTATATTGTTTAACACCACTTTCAGCAATTTTTCAGCAATATCCTGGCATCCACTAAAACTGGCAATCCTTGTCAATTAAGTTAAGATTGGAGTCGAGTGCACCTTGCCTGCACCTAAGTGTTATCAGACAAAGTGCTCAATACTAGACAAACTACCTTAACCACTCGGCCACTGAGGTCCCAGAAAGATTTTGATCAAAAAGTAACGTACTATGCTGTTAGGGATAAAATATAATGATCCCTTTTTTATACAATATTGAATTGAAGCTTTATTATGTTTTAAGGACTTCTCTTGTAGGAATCCTTGCCAGATGCAGAGAGAGCACAGGCAATGAGAGAGAATACATATGTCAGAGTGTGTGGTCACGTCCGGTCAATTGGAGGAAAAAGAGTTGTTGCTGCATTTAAAATAAGCCCAATAATGGACATGAACGAGTTGACCTATCACACCTTAGAAATTGTTTACAGTCACCTTATGTTGAACAAATTATCGGTAATTTACAATATAGAATTTTACAACTAAGTATTTGTAAGTAAAAAATTGTTTAGTAGGTGTGAACTACATTTTTTGTACCAACACAAAATATACATTAGGGTACGATTCTATCTAATATGTCATCTCTAACACAGCTCTACATTTTGGTTTAGTTGACCAATCATTGTCGTATTTTTGCCAAGATTGTCTTTGTGATTTTGTGATAAAATATCCATGATCTTACCATTAAGGAAGCCAAGACAGAACTTTTACAAAACATTATTTCTACATTGTGGCAGGCTATGGTATTGTGAAGGCAGGCGGGTGAGCTTCACAGAAAGATATTAAAGCACCTGCTTATATTCAGTGGATTTTTAGTAATTTTTATTGTCTTGCCTGCTACTAAAGTCTCTGGAGGTGAGACATATGTATGGAATCTGGTGGTGGCAGCGGTGTAAACACTTGGACATCTTGCTTCATATATTTGTAAGCCCAAGCCCTAGGTCCATCAAATTTGGTCCAGAGGTAGCTTATGATGAGTACTTGACAGTCAGTCACCTGTCACCTGACCTTGACCTCAATTTCACGGTCCAGCGACTACGTTAAAGTTTTTTAATTACAGCAGTTCCTCTGTAACCATGCATGGTAGGATGAAAATATTTTGTATATAGGTTGCTGATGAGTAGTACATGGCTGTCTGGTAGGTGTCACCTGTCCTTGACCTCAATTTCACGGTCCAGCGACTACGTTAAAGTTTTTTAATTACTGCAGTTCCTCTGTAACCATGCATGGTAGGATGAAAATATTTTGTATATAGGTTGCTGATGAGTAGTACATGGCTGTCTGGTAGGTGTCACCTGACCTTGACCTCAATTTCATGGTCCAGCGACTATGTTAAAGTTTTTGTATTAGGGCAGTTTTCGTTAACTATGCATGGTAGGTTGACAATATTTAGTGTACAGGTTGCTGCTGAAGAGTACATGTCTGTCTGGCAGGTGTCATCTTATCTTACCTTAGATGCTCTATTGTTCTAGTCGTTTTTCAGCATATTTTACAAAAAACCATACCTAATTTGTAACAACTTTTCCTACAGCTTTCAACCCAGATCTCTGAAACTTTACAGAAATATTGCTCACATTGAAGTTGTGCTTCTCTTTATATGTTATTGTTCAAGGAATTGTTACGTCGCTAAAGACCACATTCATTTGTCCGTTTGTTCTTTTGGTCCAACTCAGGTTAACCTTTGTGCTGAAGTCTTTTTTTTCATGACGACTTTACATTTTCATGCTACACAGTGGCAACATGATAAAATCTCCTCACTGGAAAAATTGTGTATGGCTGTGCACAGTACGCTTGAGTGAACTTTAAAAAAATGGGGGTTTTAACCAATAAGTGCAAAGCTGGACATAGTGTTGCAGGGACATTTCTTTTTTCCCATTTTTCCAGGATTAGGAACTGTTTTTTCAAAGAATTTTACAGAAGACAGTAATATTGTCTAATTGGTTCAAACCAGATCTCTTCAGAGAGATAGAACATTTTTAAGTTGTGCACATATTGTGGAATAGACTTAGGAATTTTCCCATTTTCCATCAAATTCTACAAAATATAAGACATTTTGGGAATTTTGTACAGCTTTTATCAACTTTTTATCAACATTTATAACCATTACGCATTTGTTCAGGCACATGCTTTGCATTTCAGACTTTTGAAATTTTCTATATTTCATCAGTTCTGTTAGTTCCTTATTATAATGTTCCTTATAGGCTTTCAGGATGGTGCCATAATGGTCATCAGTATTTTTGGTTTTCAACGTGTTTAGTTTAAAAACGATCAAAGAAGCAAATTTTTTTTTCAAATGGAACTGTTTGAGAAATTTTTCCCAGAAGATGGTGCCTATTTTGTCTAATCAACTCCTTGCAGATTTCAACCCAGATCCTTGAAACTTTACAGAATGATGCATACGTATTGAAGTTGTACACCTGATCCCAAGAAATGTTGTACACCTGATCCCAAGAAAAGTTGTACACCTGATCCCAAGAAATGTTGTACACCTGATCCCAAGAAATGTTGTACACCTGATCCCAAGAAATGTTGTACACCTGATCCCAAGAAAAGTTGTACACCTGATCCCAAGAAAAGTTGTACACCTGATCCCAAGAAAAGTTGTACACCTGATCCAAGAAATGTTGTACACCTGATCCCAAGAAATGTTGTACACCTGATCCCAAGAAATGTTTTCTAAGTTTTCTAAACATACACAAACTGTCTTCCAACAAATTGTAAATGATTCCCCATTTATTAAAGCACTGGCTTTACAACCAGGCCATTTAAGATATTTGCTCTTTTGTAATCTTTTGTTAGTTCCATTAATGCAGTTTTGTAGAAAAATGCAATGAAAATTGAACCTGAAGTATGTTAGTGTTTGCAACGAAGTCTGACAAAATTCAGGAAAATCCACAAAACTTGAAAAAAAAAAAATAAAAATGTATTAAAAAACTTAGCAGCGATTTTGACCAATAGGACATTCATTTGGTGTGGTCCAAGTGTAATTTTGTATGAGTATTGCATGGGAGAGGCCATGGAGAGGGATACTATAAAAATTCTACATTTTTGCCAATTGAACATGCAATATTGTGAGCATGAATAGTTTTACTTTATATGGACATCTTTAAACCAGGTTTTGTGATACAGGCTTTCTAGAGCCTCTAGTTTTCTTATCAAATTATTTGTTCTTAAAGAGTTTTAAAGCTGGAATTATTTAAGAGGATTTATTAATGTTAACTAACTTTGTGACTTCAAATTAAACAATCTAATAAGTATTTAAATGATAAAACCAGTGTCACTTAAAATTTTCAGAGTGGAGGTGGAGGTGGTGGTAGTGCAGGAGGTATGTCAACCTCAACTGAACAGTATGGAGACAACACAGGAGGAGGTGTGGTTAGTGGTCTGTCTTCTATACAAAACCAGGTTTGTGTATCTCTTACTTATTAAATCCTGTTGTAATTTTTTTTTTCTCCATTTAAAACAAACTTGATTTATGCCAAAGCATACTAAAGCTTATTTGTTTATTCAGTTTTTCCTCTGCCTACCAGTAGTTGAAAATAATGTATACTATTATGTGTTTTAGTATTACACTCCTGAGAAAACTTAAACAGTACTCCAAAGAAAAGAGCAGACATGTGTCCCATCTCTGTCTGCAGGTCTTTTTAAATCTATTCTTGCTTATATCAGGTTCCTTGTATCTCGTAGGTTTTTCAGTTAAAATAAAAACATTGGAAGTCTTACAGTTCATTGGTTTGAATCTTTAATTTTATACTCAGATTTACAGATTTAAAAAAGTAGGGAGAAGGGAAGTGACTTCTCCCTGGCAAGCAAACATAGAGAAGTGAGGCCTTGATAGAGAGACTTCAGGGAGACGTGAGGGAGACCATAAATAAATTTAAATTTTTGCACACAGTTTCATACCCTTCTTTTTATTACCATTAAATTGTTAATAATTGTGGTTTTTCAGGATGATTTCCCATTTATTATACCCCCGCTCGACAGAGTCGGGGGTATATAGTGGTCCTCATGACCTTCCGTCCGTCTATTGAGACGTCCGTTTGTCCGTCCACATTTGGTTTCCGGATGATAATTCAAAAAGTTTACATCCGATTTGAATGAAACTTTGGGATATTGTTATATATCAGGTTGGTAAGAAGCCTATCATTTTGGGGGAAATCCATCAAATTTCAAGGTCGCAGTCCACGAAAAACGTTAGGAATTTTAACAAAAACTTGGTTTCCGGATGATGATTCAGAAAGTTTACATCCGATTTGAATGAAACTTTGGGATATTGTTATATATCAGGTTGGTAAGAAGCCTATTGATCTTGGCGGAAATCAGTCAAATTTCAAGGTCGCAGTCAACGAAAAACGTTAGGAATTTTAACAAAAACTTGGTTTCCGGATGATAATTCAAAAAGTTTACATCAGATTTGAATGAAACTTTGGGATATTGTTATATATCAGGTTGGTAAGAAGCCTGTCGATTTTGGGTGAAATCCGTCAAATTTCAAGGTCACAGTCCACGAAAAACGTTAGAAATTTTTACAAAAGCGGGGGTATCAGTGATCGCTAGATCAACTTTGTCTAGTTTTTAAACCATAACAGATTTGATTTCAATTTTTATTATGGTTTTTTTTATATACGCAAACTAGTTTGGGGGGGGGGGGTATATAGGAATCACCCTCGTAAGCGCAACTCCTCCTAAACCGCTTGACAGATTTTGATGAAACTTTAAATGAAGGAAGTACATCATATGTAGATGTGCATGAAGAATTTTCGTCTCTGTCGGATATTATTCAGGGGAGATAATTGGACTTAGACTTTTAAAATATAGTATTCAGTGCGGGACCTCGTAAGCGCAACTCCTCCTAAACCGTTTGACAGATTTTGATGAAACTTTACATGAAGGAAGTACATCATATTAAGATGTGCATGAAGAATTTTTGTGCTCACAGTCCACACTTGTTTTTTTTATTATTACTCATGGTAAGCAGTTGCATCAAACTGCACATACCTTTCCCATTAATCACTGAAAACAAGACGGCACCAGATATAGCGACTATTTTCTGTCTGCTAGTAGCCATAAAAGGTATTAACAAATAAAAATAGACAACCAAAAAATATTTGTAAAGATTTAGAGGTACACATTATACATAGAGTTATTGTATACATTATAATTTTTCTAACAGTTTGTTACTAACATGTCATGTTTATTTGAGCAAAATGCCCAAAGAATATAAATAATATGACATTGCATTAAACCCAGAAATAAATTTCTATTCAGAATACTTACACATGCATAACGCTGTGCTGAAACCCAACTACAAAACACACATCTACCGAAATTGTCATGAGGTCATTAATGACTAGTTTTCAATTACAGCTTGTATATTTAAGACAAAGACAATGATTCAAATAAAATATATTTTGAATGCACTTTTAAGTTTCAAACCAATTCAAAGGTGTTTATTGTATCAATCAGTTACTATGTTTGATTAAGGGCCATTGTTCTTTGCTATTTTCTCATTGTTCACTTTCAGTAATTTAGACGTATCACAGAAATAAACAAATGGCTCGTAATCCATTTGAAAGACAAAAAAACATTTTGAAAAAGGTTTAATAATTTCAAATTCTTTGCAATTTTTATAACATATTTAATAAAAAGTTGCAAGTCTGGGCAACTTGAGGAAGCGTGTCTAAAATAAAGGAAATTCGACCTTCACATTTGAGGCACCTTATAGCAGGTCTCAGAAAGGCGACTTTGTCCTCACTCAGTTTTGTGAACCTTGTATACTGATCATTATCAGTTTTGAATGGATGCAACTATAGAAAACTTTACCATGTCTTCCCGACGGGTGTTTGCCTGACAAAATGGAAAACTGCTACCCCGTTTGGTCGAGTTTATGATCCTTTTGTAAATCTCCGATTACACTTTTTGAAATCAACAATTATTTTCCACAGTTAATCGTCGTTCTGTTTTGAACGGAAGTGTACTTAAGGAAAATTGTTGTCTATTCGAAATCCTTCGGGTAATATCGTCTGCAGTTGAGGCGGGAAAAGTCTCGCTGTTTGTCCGAATACCATTGTATGTTACGAAAGCAGACGAACATTTGTAAACAACATTAGACCCCTTTAGAAACAAAAATGGCTGACTTCCTATGGAAATTGGATCTGTCAAAATGAAAATTCAGCCGCATTTCACAACGCCGTTTAGCTGTGGAAAATAACTGTTGATTTCAAAAAGTGTAATATAAGATTTACAAAAGGACCATAAACCCGATCAAACGCGGTAGCAGTTTTAATTTTGTCAGGCAATCCTGTTGGACAGACACGGTAAAGTTTACTATAGTAATGTGCATGCAATTTGGTTTGTGTGTCAGTAGGTTGTTCTCGTGCTAGTCTGTGCAAGTAATATATAAGTATGCACAGTTTTGTTATTTATATTTCTTTCCACGCTACAATTTTTTTCTAAAAAAGTAGTTTGTATTATTTGTTTTACAGGTTCACATGTTAATTAGAAGTAACAACTCAGAACAAGGAGCAGATATAGATTCTGTTTGTAAACAGTTAAGGGGTGTACCAGAAAAGGCTATTAGGTCAGTATAGTTTGTAAACGAGGAAGAAATTCATGCATTATTAGCTCACATGACTCAAAGGGTCAGTGTGAGCTATTCTTATCACTTAGCGTCCGTCGTAGTCGTCCTTGTCATCAGCCATAAACTGCAGTCAGGGTGTACTCGACTCCAATCTTAATTGTCAAGGATTGTCAGTTTTCCTACCAAATGTCCCTGGGTACTCCAATAAAAACTGGACGCTATGATATAACTGGATATAACTGGATATAACTGACAAATTTTGGAAAGTGGCATTAAATAAAGCTTTCAATTTATACATAAACAAGACAATTTTAGTGGATTTTTGTCATATTTTTGACCAATGATTGTGTGTCTGTTAGATATGGTTTAACTGCTACTAGTGATTATAGTGTCAAGGCAACACATTTTTAGCTCACCTGACCCGAAGGGTCATGTGAGCTATTGCCATCACTTGGCGTCCGTCGTCGTCGTCGTTAACTTTTCTTCAAAAATCTTCTCCTCCAAAACCACTGAAGGGATTGCTTTGAAACTTTGCATACATCATCAGTAAAATGCCCTCTACCAAGTTTGCCCAAATCATGGCCTCAGACCAACCAACATGGCCGCCATGGCTAAAAATAGAACAGAGGGGTCAAAATACAGTTTTTTGCTTATAGTTCAAAAAGTATAACAGATACAGGAAAACCGAAGAGACCTTCCTTCTTCAGCATCTAAAGCTCTACAAAACACTCCATTGGGTCAAAGTTGTATGATGACTCCTTGTAGGAGTTATTGTCCTTTAATTGTCAAAATTGATGATTTTTGCCATTTTTGCCTCAAAATCTTGAAAATTATTAGAACTAGAGAAAAAGTTAGCATTGCTTAATTGTTCTGCTCTGAGGGCTACAAAAATGACTTAAGGGTCAAGATTGTCTGATTAACCGTTTAAGAGTTATTCCCCTTGAACTGTTTTTTTTTAATCGGTTTTAATTAATTTTTTAAAATCTTCTCCTCTGAAACAACTGAAAGTACTGCTTTGAAACTTTGTACACATCATCTGTCAAATGTCCTCAACCAAGTTTGCACCAACCATGGCTGCAGATTAACCAACATGGCCACCATGGCTAAAAATAGGATGGGGGGGGAGGGGGGCAGTAAAATACAGTTTTTGGCTTATATTTAAAAAAGTGTAACAGATACAGGAAAACCGAAGAGACATGCCTGCACCTGCATCAAAAGCTCTACGAAACACTTTATTGGGTTGAAGTTGTATGATGACTCCTTATAGGAGTTATTGCCCTTTAATTGTCGAAATTGATTATTTTTGACATTTTTGCCTCAAAATCTTTAAAATTATTAGAACTAGAGAAAAAGTTAGCATTGCTTAATTGTTCTGCTCTATGAGGGCTACAAAAATGACTTTAGGGTCAAGATTGTCTGATGAACCGTTTAGGAATTATTCTCCTTGAACATTTTTTTAATCAATTTTACTTGATTTTAAAAAATCTTATCCTCTTAAACCAATGAAAGGACTGCTTTGAAACATTGCACACATCATCTTTAGGATGTCCTCTACCAAAATTGTGCAAATCATGACACCTGACTACCTACATAGCTACGTTGGATTAAAATAGAAAAAATGAAAAAAGGGGGGGGGGGGTGGGGGTCGAGAGAGTTTTCGACTGATAGTTAAAAAAGTATAACAGGTACAGCAAATTTGAAATGAACCTCCCTTCTCCCTCTAACCATCAAAAGATCCTCCTTATAGGAGTTATTTCCCTTAAAAGGTCAAAATTAATGATTTTTGCAGAAGTGTTGGGCAATTACTTATAGCAAAGAAAAGCTGGATGAAAAAGGGTTGTTTGGTTTCAGGTTCAGGTGAGCGATACAGGCTCCTGGGAGCCTCTAGTTTGTTTTCATAATAAGTGGACCTGACTCTTTTCAGTCTGTACATTTTTTTCACTTTAATTTCCTCCCATTAGCTTGCTTTATTTAACTGTAGTGTTTTTTTTTTCCTTTTTTCAGGGATGCTATAGAGTTTCTTAGTAGTGAAGGTCATATATATTCTACAATAGATGAAGATCATTTCAAGGCAACAGACAGCTGAAAGATAAAATGTGTAGACTTTAATATAGTTTGTTTAAACTGTCATTAATTTGAAGAATAAGAGAAAGGATCTTGTCACGTTTCTAAATGTCAAAACAAAATTTGTTGACCAAACAAAGAAATAATACTCGGGTCAAAATTGAGGGCATTGCAAAAGAATCTTTTTGTTAGATGTTTCTTAAGGCATAGCAATTCTTTGTTTTGGTTTGTTTTATGTATATAGTAGAGTTTGCTTACCCACAACAGGAAGTTAACTTGAAGGTTTTATATATACTTGGTATAATAAGTTATGACTAATAAATTCATCATGTGCTACTTTTATTATTACTTTGCCGTTTTTACTCTAGTGGACTTTTATGGAACCTTTAATTGCCACCAGGTGGCACAAAGTAAACATATACTAGTACTTCCTGTTATAAAATATGTTATTTAGATCAACATGATAATGTCTGCATTATCAAACTGACAGTATTGTTGATTTAATGGTTTGAAAAGTACTTTGTTCCCAAACTTTTTTCCTCTGAAGCTACTTAGCCAATTTGAACCAAACCTGCGTGGTACGGAAGCTTCCAAGCTTTACAGTTTAGTGTGATACTTTGATAGAAATTTCTTTTGCTTTTTATGATGTTTTACGTTTTATTTTTTAATGTACAGTCAAACCTCGGTAAGTCAAAGTTTGTGGGACCGTAAAAATATATCGAGTTATCTGAAGTTCGAGTCAACCGATTTTCAGTATGTTATGTTTAAAAAATCTAAAGGTAATTTTTTCATGTATTGGTTTTGAATTGGCATCATTTGTATTTGTAGCGTGCGATATATCAAGTATTTTTGCGATATAACCATTTAAATAAATTGACAATAAATAATTTATATGTATTGTTATCAAATTTATAAACTTTATTACGAAATCATGGAAAAACATTTTATGAAAACACTTATCAACTTCAAGTTGGAAAGAACTAATTCAACAATGCAGATTTTTTTACGTATTTGAAAACAACACACAAGTCAACAAAAATAACAGAATGTCTTTAAAGAAACGAAACTTAACCACATATATTGTTGATCAAATCAAAGAAATTTTCAATAATTATCATTTTAATTAAACATGTCAAAATAATTCGGACAGTAATGAGCGGATCATGAATGAACCTTAGTAATGCATGTACCCCGCTTGGATTATCAATTCGTTTATTAAATTGCCAATTCAAATTGTAAAAGCCAATCAATAATCGGTTTTACTGTTTGACAGGTGTGTAAAAATAAACAGACGCGAATTAAGTAACAATACAAATGAAATTGTTAGTTTTGACATATGATATTGAGAGCAAAATTAACTTTGAGACAATGAGTTTAAAATTACACTAATTAATATTGTACGGAGTACAAAAATTTATTGATTTAAGCGAAATATCGAAACAATCGAGATCGACACATCCGAGGAAGAAATTCATTGTTGACATGGGTAAAATGCCGGACTTAAAAATTATATCGACATAACCTAGGTATCGAGTCAACCAAGTTGGAGACAAGGTTCGACTGTATTTGGATAAGTGTAACCAGGTGAAATAAATCACAACAAAGTAATTCCGTGAGTCCATTTATTATGAGTGGAAAATAGTTTGTAGCACAATATAACAAACGTAACAATTCAAAATAGATGCTAAAGAGATCCTGAAAAATACAATAAAAGTATTCTAATAATAGTTCAAGAACAAAACTACAAGTACAATATTGAACTCGTAGACAAACTATATTAAAATCCAGGTTTTCATTATACTAGTGATTAAACCTAATTTCCTTATTCCATTAGAATATGTTGTTGTATATTAAAAGTTTGATCAGATTATACTGGTCAATTATACCTTGATATTATGCAAAGTAATCGTAAGTGAAGTATCAAAAATATTAACATTTAAATAAGCATAAAAATACAAATGCAAACGCTGCTAAGCAAAAATAAAGCTATAAGGGATCGAGTTGGGTGAAAAAAATAACTCGTACTTTTTAGGATTAGAAAAGCAGAGACAGACTAAAAAAATCAATAAATTAAAAAATTAGAATAATGCTTTACTAAGTGACCAAGAAAAAGTTTTAAATGAAATTCGTAAAATTTTTATAAGAAGCTATATTCTAGTAGTAACCCAGATGTAGAAGCCATTAATAAATACATCTTCGATACAGTTTTAGAATCAAAATTACATGAAAATGAAAAATCCTTATGTGATGGTGAAATTTCTGTCAAAGAATGCACAGATGCAATTTTTCGCATGAAAATTGGCAAATCACCAGGTTTAGATGGTCCATTAGTTGAATTTTATAGAACATTTTGGGACAAGCTTCAATTTATTATTGTCAGAGTGCTTAACAAAGGATATTACAATCTCAGCGAAACAGTGTCTTATCATTACTGTTTAAAAGTAAATAATTATCGTCCAATTTCTTTATTAAATGTTGACCTGAAACTTTTGTCAAATGTTTTAGCACATCCTCTTAAATATGTTTTACCTAAAATAATCAATGAAAATCAGACTGGTTATATTAAAAATAGATTTATAGGATTTAATCTGAGACAAATTCAAAGATATAATCGATTATTCTGAAGCATATAAAATCGACGGGGCCATAGTTTTTGTAGATTTCTCTAAAGCCTTTGACTCGTTAGAATGGAATTTTATGTTTGCTGTACTTAAACATTTTGGCTTTAATGAATCTTTTATGAAGTGGGTTAAGACTTTGTATTCCGGTAGCCAGACATGCGTAATTAATAATGGGTGGATATCAGAACAATTTGAAAATCATAGAGGTATACGACAAGGATTCCGTTATCAGCACTGTTGTTTGTTTTAGCTGTCGAAATTATGGCTTTGAGAATTAGAGGAAATAAAAATATTAAAGGATTTATTATCAAATTAGACAGTGTAAACAGAAGCATCAAAATTTCTCAATTGGCTGATGATGCAACATTGTTTTGTTGTTCCCGACATTGAATTAGCTATGAATGAAATAGAAATCTTTGGAAAATTTTCAGGCCTTAAGCTTAATAGGGAAAAGACTGAAGGGATCTGGGTTGGGAAACTTAAGGTGGGATAAGTTGGACTGAACAACCTGTAAAAGCGTTAGGAATTTATTTTGGACTTGATAAAGAAGAATGCAATAAATTAAATTGGGTTAAACGAATAGAAAAAATGGAAAAATTGTTATATGCTTGGAAAAAACGAAAACTCACAATTTTTGGAAGAATTTTAATAATTAAACTATGATTATTCCTATATTTACTTTTGTTGGTACAGTGAGTCTTATTTCAGAAGTTTTATTAAAGAAATTGAAATCAATGTTTTCAATTCATATGGGAGAATAAACCTGATAAGGTGAAAAGAAATGTCATTATCGGTTTATACGAAAAAGGGGGACTTAAGATGATAGATATACGAAGTTATTTTATTTCTTTAAGAGCTTTGTGGGTTAAAAGATTTATAAATGGGAATACACAAAACTGGAAAGCTATTCCCTTAAAATATTTTGGACCACTTGTTAAAGATTTATCAATTATGGACTTTTGACGAGGTCAATACATTATATATGGACCTGTTAGGCCTATATTGACCGAGGACGAAGTCCGAGGTCAATATATTCCTAACAGGTCCATATATAATGTATTGACAGAGTCAAAAGTCCATCATTTATATATTACATATGTAGACATATTATAGTCTTTTTTAGTGTTGGTACAAGGGTTGAGTTATTTTTTTCACGATTTTGTTATGTACATATATCCGGATCTAAATTTAGTAACACAGCGTCAATATACGTAAAAATAGAAACATAGCGTCAATATAGGTAAAAATAGAAACATAGCGTCAATATACTAAACAAGGCAAGGCTTTGATTTCAAAGTAAAGAAATACACTAAATATCCTTAAAACCACGTGACTAAATAATCCAATGAAAATGTAAGAATCATAAACAATATGTAATATTGGTTAATATTTAGAACCTATATTGACCTTCGAAGTTCGAAAGAAATATTGAAAGATATCCCCGAATTCTACAGAGACATAGTTAAATTTTGTGTTCTTACTGGGGGAAGCCAAGTGCAAGAACCACGTTATTTTTTTTAGTATAAGGAAACAGATTATTTGGGGTAATAAAGTAATCAGCTTTTGACAACTGGATAAAAAGTGACATTATATATAATGATATTTTAGATTACAAAGGTCGCATTTCTGAAGAAATTAAATTTCAAAAACTAAAGAGAAAAAGTAACTGGATAACCGAAGTAAAGATATTAAAAGACTCAATACCTAATGAGTGGAAGAATATTTTGAAAAAGGACGAATCTGTAAAAAGCATGGTAAATATTGACAGAAACAGTTATGTTTGGAAATGTCTACCAATAGATTTATGCTGGGACCATACTGGGAGGATTCCCAGTGCTCGACCCACAGAGCAGCCTAGCGCGTCCCCAGGTGGCGGATAGGGGAGACCCTCTCGTTGGGGGGTTGTTAGGTCATAATACGGAAAGCCTGACCGCGGACCGTAGTGGGTAACGTGTTTGGAGAGTGCCACGCTCCTTGCACGATAAAGACCCCTTTTGTAGATTCGAAAAAGAGTAGGCTCATTGTAGCCGCTACAAAAGGCTAAATTTTCCGCCCCTACCCAAAACGCCATCCTTTTCCAGTGGCAGTCAAAATTATATTCCATGTGACCCATCCCACCCCCATGTTCCGTTGATTTATTGTTTGTTAACTTGTTCCCGTCCTGAATATAGCTGAAATACTGCTCGCTGGACGTAAAGCAGACATCCAATCAATCAATCAATACATATTTGTTTTTATAACTTACTTTTTATGCTCTCTCTCGACATTAAATTAAAACACAGCGCGAGGGACTGTATAAAAATAATTTAATTAGATATTATGATGACAAGCTTTACTTTGTGAATAACCAGATTCCAATTTTGGACAAAATACATGAACTCGTAGCATTTTTTTTTCAAAGATATAGTTAGCAATCTTATGGTTACTAATTGTGCCCACTTATTTCCGTGAGACTCGGTTGTCGATTGGATAGTAAAGTTAGTCATCTACTGTTTACCACCGACGTGTTAACATTTGATTGCGAGTTTGAGGCCTAGCTTTAAAAAAATTAAAATCAGTGGTTACTTACAACACATTTTCCCGCAAAACTTGAGAAATAAATGCGATACAACAACACCATTTGCTTCAGTCCGAGACAAATGAAAAACGGACAATTTTCCAATTATGACCTTTCCTTTCCTCAGCAGGAAAATACTAGCGTACTTGACTTGTGTTTTATTTGAATCCGAACTGATACGCGACACTAGAGCCTTATCTTGTAAAGAAATGTCCGAGACAGTGGTATGCTTTTGACAGAAACATAGTATAAATAGTATAAAGCTCTTATATTAAAGTCGTACCTCCATTAGTTTAAGAGTGTTCGCACAGTATGAAATATCACCGTCTATAGTAGACAAAGACAAAGTTTTATTTTAAGTCGGCACAATAACAACACATAACATAAGCTCTAAAGAGCTTTTTAACCGACATACAGTACATAATAAAGCCTACTGATAAGCTACATATAACTACATGCAGCACACATTAGCCACTCATATAAATAAACACTACTGACATACTACATTACATAAATGCAACATACATTAGCCACATACATAAATGAGCACTACAGACATATTACATATACATTCATACAACATACATTAGCCATAGCCTCTTACTTTATTTGAAAAACACAGAGGTTAAGATACCATTATATGGGGTCGTAACTTAAGGAACTTTGATCAAATAAAAGAAGGTGAAAACACATAAAAACTGGACGGACAACGTTGAAAAGAAGCTACAGTGGTACTACTAGTATAATTTACATGTAGGAATTAAGGTAACAGACAAGTAGTGGCATCATTACATACCAAGCACTATAATAGCAGCAAAAGAAAACAGAAAACATGTAAATGCATATAATATGGACAGCACAAGCATGCATACATAGAAACAGGCACTAAATAGGCACTAAATACAATAAAGTAGTTTAGTAAAACCAGGTTAAACAGAGAAGCACTGATTATCAAGCTGTTTATTGACAAAGCATCCGAGTTTACTTAAAGCTATGATAATATTTGTAACAAAGCATTTATGAGCAGCATGCAGAGCAGTGACATAGATCAGATCAGACATATTATAGATCAAGAGATACTACTTTACCTTAGCTCTAACAAAAATCCTGGTCAATTGAGATTAGAGTCGAGTACACCCTGCCCGCAGTAAGAATCTAACCCGTAACCTCAGTGTAAACGGACCACGTGATCAATAGTAGATGAACTACCTTAGCCACTCGGCCACCGAGGCACTTCGGATATAGGTTTTCTGTGAACACAGATCGTGATGGGTATTTGTGTCATAGTCTCTCCCTTCGTGCTGACCACAGTCACTTGTAAAGCAGGATATGCTGACCGTCTAAAACACCTGTTACCCCCTTTGTTTAGACGGTTCTAAAACACCTGTTACGCCTTTGTTTAGACGGTTCTAAAACACCTGTTACCCCTTTGTTTAGACGGTTCTAAAACACCTGTTACCCCTTTGTTTAGACGGTTCTAAAACACATGTTACCCCTTTGTTTAGACAGTTCTAAAACACCTGTTACCCCTTTGTTTAGACGGTTCTAAAACACCTGTTACCCCTTTGTTTAGACGGTTCTAAAACACCTGTTACCCCTTTGTTTAGACGGTTCTAAAACACCTGTTACCCCTTTGTTTAGACTGGTTTCTTTTGTTTATATGTGTGTTGTATGCTTGTGTTGTTTCTGTTAGCAATACTTTTATAGTTCGTACCTGGATTTGTTCTGTACGCCTGTGTATCTGTTGATTTAATCATCCGAGAAAAATTGAGAAAATAAAACTAAGCAATTGTAGAATTGACGTTCTCGTCTGAATCCAAATTAATACACAAAATTAAACACTTGTCATTGATATTTCTTAATGCATTGCTGTTATTTAGCTACTTGATGATGGTCATAGTCGCTCAACGTCATCACATCGTAGCATTATTATGGTCTTTTTCAAATAGTTTACTCTATTAAATGACTCGACGTGTCAATAAGATGCTTGTATTTTGTACAGCCAATGCAATTCGTGCAAGTTGGGTGTTTTAATTTGTTACCTTGTTTGACAAGCACATGCATTTCCTCGTTTTATCAATACATACAACTGACAACTATATCAAACACTATGAATTTCCTTTTACACATTTGTTGTTTGGAGTCAAGTGCATGGTAATGGATGGTTTCGCCTTACCTTTACTGGTTACAAATTAAAGTTGATTTTAATTTATTTAAAAATTACTAAAAATTTTCTTCGACTCTTTAAAGGCGTGTTATCCATTAACAATGTTTCTGTTGAAACCCTAGATAAAATATATATCTTCGTGTTGATGTCGAACAACCGTCAGGTCCTGTAACGCTTCTAACAATTAACCGAATTAAAAACGTATTTATCGTAGAATGAGTATGGCTCTAATCAACCAGGTTGATATGTTAATAATTTTATTCAAAATTTATTTTATAAACGAAAATACGAAAAAACGTCAATTTTTTTACAACAAAAATTTGCCTCGGACAGACAAATGTCTCGCTTAGCACATAATGGTAAATAGTCTCGATCATCCAGACGCTTAATTGCATTTGTGCGTCTGGATTCATCTCTATATTGAACTCGTTATCATTACGCCCAAAACTGGGCGTAATTTTTGATTGGATGATATTTTTATTGTCTAAAAAATTACTTCCGTTCATATCAAAAGTGTATAAAAAATTGTACCAAATTTTAAACTTGAATATTTTTATAATATATTACTTTTTCAATTAATTAAACAAATATTATTGTTATGCACAACCAAGAGATAATCTTACTGTGACGTCATTTTATAAGTATAGACCTGTTTGCATGGTTTTCCTGGTCTAAAAATAGGGCTCTAAAAATAGAATCATTGTTTTGTCTCCATCTATTGGTAGCGAAATTAAAACAAGGTGATCCCAGACGCTTATATATATGCGTCTGGGTGATCGAGACTAAATGGTAAACACTCCTCTTTTTCTGAGTTCACTCAAGCGTAATATATTTGGCGCCGCCCTACAGCATTTTGTCATTGAAGAGATCTCATCTTGTATGAAGATGTAGTCATCTTTATTTTAAATAAAACGGAATGAACGAAGAGATCGAAAATCTATATGTGCTCCAGATTTTTTTTTAAGACCGACACCCGTAAATATTATTCTTGTGTTAATTTTATAACGTTAAGTTGCACTGGCTGATTGTTAGCGACTGCAAGTTCATATAGAAATAATTTATGAAGATACTGTAACATAATGGTAACATAATTGGATAAATGCGTTTTAATTTGTGCTTGTCGCTAACTATAACTATAACAGCTAGAGTAAAACTGTAAATAGCAAAAATGATCAACAATACAAGCCCTACAATTCACTTGATTGGTCTGAAATTGTCAGACAACTCCTTATATTAGTTATTGCCCAGAAATGGCAATTTTTTATGAAATTTTCTGTTTTCGTCCTGTAACTTCAAAACTGTAACAGCTAGAGTGAGACTGTAAATGGCAAAAATGATCAGCAATAAAAGCCCTACAATTCACTTAATTGGTCTGAATTTCTCAGATGACTCCTCATAGGAGTTATTGCCCTTAAATGACAATTTTTTACGAAATTTTCCGTTTTTGTCCTGTAACTTGAAAACTATAGCAGCTAGATTGAAACTGTAAATTGCACAAATGATCAGAAATAAAGGCCCCACAATTCACTTGATTGGTCTGAAATTGTCAGACAACTCCTTATATTAGTTATTGCCCATAAATGGCAATTTTTTTATGAAATTTTTCTTTTTTGTCCTGTAACTTAAAAACTGTAACAGCTAGAGTGAAACTGTTAAAAGCAAAAATCATTAGCAATACAAGCCCTACAATTCATCATATAAGTCTGAAATTGTCAGATGACTCCTTATAGGAGTTATTGCCCTTAAATGGCAATTTTTTATGAAATTTTCCGTTTTTATCCTGTAACCATAACAGCTAGAGTGAAATTATACCTAGCAAAAATGATCAGCAATAAAAGCCCTACAATTCACTTTATTGGTCTGAAATCGTCAGATGACTCCTTATAGGGATTATTGCCCTTAAATGACAATTTTTTAATGAAATTTTCCATTTTCGTCCTGTTACTTGAAAACTGTAGCAGCTAGATTGAAACTGTAAATTGCACAAATGATCAGCAATAGAAGCCCTACAAATGATTGCTAGTCCAAAATTGCAAGATGACTCTTTATAGGAGTTATTGCCCTTTAATTATGAATTTGGACAAATGAACAGTTTTTGTATTATAAATTAGTCTATAACACACCTAGAGTACAACTGTAAATTTCTAAATTTCCCTGAAAGACAAGGCCTGCAAAACTATTTAATTTTCAGAAATTGTCTGATGGCACCTTATAGGAGTTATTGTACTTAACTAAAATTTTTGAAGAAATGATAAGTTTTTGCACAGTAACTTAAAAGCTATAACAACTAGACTGAAACTGTTAATTTTAAAAATTTAAATATAGTTGAAGTCATTGGGCTTCCAGGTGAGCGATTACAGGCTCCTGGGAGTCTCTAGTTTCTTAAAATCGCGTAAATCATAATCATCGAGTGTCATTAAGCCTATGTTTTATTCTACTCCATTCTAACCAAAATTACTTCAAAGAAATTAGTTAAATAATCTGTGTTTGTTCATCGTATCGTAAATCTCCCAACATTAAAGCTTAAAAATACAATAAGATGTTGTACCAGTCCTTAGAGATCTATCTCGGAGACAAATTGAAAATCAGCTGTTTAAATGAACAAATTTAATATAAGAAGATTACAAGACAGTACCACAGTTACCAGTTAATAATCAGTTTAACTCGGGAGGAATATCCATATTATACCACTTTTTACTCAGAAATCGATGCTATAATTAAATGTCAACCGTGTAACTTAGATGGTTTTATAAATTTCGTGTTCCCTTTCGAAGATCGGATGAGGGGAAATTAAAGAATATAGTGATTTGTGACAAAGACAGTCAACAAATATTGACAGAACCATCTTAATTATTATTATTAATTTAGTGTTTTCATTTGATTCTTGAACTTCAAGGTGTCAGTTGCTGAAAGATTCCTCGTAGGTAAGTTACCTTAAGTTTAAACTTAAATAAAGTGTTTGTTTTTGTATTCCAAACAGGTTATAATTTTTTTAATAAACTTTGGGTTTACATTAAATGAAAATTTGCTTCGTACATTTGTCCTTACATTATTCCGACGACAAAATATTTATATTTTCATTAAGATAAGAATATTTTGGGAAATCAGTATAGAAAAGAGTGATTTATTTCGAACAAATCACATTATTTAAAGGTACAAAATATTGTTTTCTTTTTACATATGCATTGTTGCGATTAGCTTATTACAATTTTATGGAACCGAGGTTTACATACATCTTTAAAAGGACCGACTTTGGGCAAGTCGCTGATTTTAGTTTTTTTTTAAATTTGAAATGTTGTTAATTGTAAATTAGCTTTATGCATTAACATCCACACAGGTACTTTGGCATAGACTAAGACGGAATTTCACACACTTGTATTAATTTTTTTCAAACAGGTTAACGTCAAATTATGTTTTCAAGGCGCTTAAGATATGTTAGATCTTTTATTCCACTATATGGGGCTACAAGAGAAGAAAAAAGTCATATAATCAATCACGAACAATCCGAGTACGAAATGTCCGAATATGACGTCCAAAAAGAATTGAACAACTCCAATGAAAACATTTTGGACAAATTTGAAGAGACGAGTCAACGTAACAGGATAACAGAATGGCAGGCAGGATGGAACATAACCAATGCTATCCAGGTAGTGTGTCTGTTTTGCTATACACAAGTACTCCAATCCAATGGCTCATATTTTTAGAAAAGTGGCTCATGTTTTTTTAAAACGTACCAGTAAACTTCAAAGATTTGATAAGTGTCCTTTTTAGTTTTTCTATGTTACTTCAACAGAACCCAGCCATAACAATGAGTAACTCGACGGGTGTCTAGTGAGATACAAGCACTGTTTACTCGTCAGAAGCTCCTCAGTGCACCCATGGTTTTTAATTGGGTTCGGGTTACTCTCTTTCTGTTTTTTGGTTTTTGTGTTGAGCTGTTTGTGTTTGTCTATATCCGGATTTTTAACTGTCCATTGACCTTTGGCTCTTGTTACTCGGTCGGTTTTCTTTGCTATTGTTTTTCCTATTAATAAAACACTTAAAATGAATATTTAAGTTGATGACAAGAAATCTTGTGAAATAGGTGACATTTAAATTGTGATGATTTAAACAGAGGATTTTCTAATCAAAATTTACCATTTGAAAAAAAAAACGGATAGCAAAATGAAGTATCCATTTTCCTGAAGATACGATAATTTTGTGCTTAAAGATATCAAACATTGTTCAATGAAATAATGACACTATAACATTACAAAATTCGCGGTAATAAAAGGACAAATTATTTATCTATATATAACAATTCGCTGTAAATATTTAATTAGTAAATAACATACATTGAGAAGACCCTTGAAAGGGTACTTTTTTAAAGTTGCCAAATAATATGAGAAAATTTCTTATGTTTGAGTCTTATAAATATAAAAAGTTTGATTAACGATTCTTTTGAATGTTATTATTTGCAAAATATAATTATAATTGGTCTGAAAGAATTTTGAATAAATTCGGTTCATGTTTTTTAGACTTAAACTTCAAACAAAATTTAAGACTTCACCCCTCAAAATAATAGCAGCACAAAAGAGACAGAAAGGTTGGTACATTATCCTAAATGTGGGTAATTTTGGGCACTAGATATACTTTTCTTTTATGTATAACTAAAATATGAGTATATCAAGACAAAAGTTACAAAAATGTTACAACAAGTCTTGTCAATATACCTAAATACAAATTTAAATACTACAGCTACAAATACACAATATGCATGATTTACCTTTTCACAATGTAACATTCAATCAGCAGTTTTTATACGTGGACAAATTAAGTCTATATTCACTCCTTATACACCACTGCATTGAAAAGTGGGAGTATATAGTGATGGGGTGTCCGTCTGTCCGTTCCACTTGTGAGTACCCAGCTTTTATCCGCAACTCTACCTACTAAACTCATTTTGATCCTAATGATATTTGAGTTTTCCTATAGGAAACATGGACCTTGCCATTCTTTTACATAAGGGTATACGTCTATTATCTCGCAACTCTACCTACAATACTGAATGGAGAATCTGTCAAATAGTGCAACTAACATCTGTATAGGAATAGTTGGGATTTCCTAAGACTTTGCCATCCATTTACATAGAATAACCCATCTTTTTCACAGCTGCACCTACACACCTACACCACGGAATTAAATGAAAGTAATAACAAAATATCGAACACCAAAGAAACTGTCAATTAAGACAATCCACAAAATCAAAGTCCAAGAAGCTGACAAACTTTACAACAAATAACTTCAAATTTAGTAACTACAGCAATGACTTGAAATTCACTTAAACTTTCACATTATCATTGTTAAATAATGCAATGTGTACCTGATATTTGACATTTTGATCGGAATGATATTTGAGGTGGGAAGCGAGTAGTATCAATTATTGATCATTGCTCACAGTTTTTCCAGTTTATTAAGTTTAGTCCAATTGCCAATTGACAACTTTATATTAGATTTACACAAAGTTTTGCTGTAAGTTATCTACTGTATAAAAAACATGTGTACAGGGATGTTTTAATGCTTTGATTTTGTTACAGTTAATTTGTAAATGAATATGGTTCAATCTATTGGACCTTCAAATATAGTTGGTTTGTGCGCCACCGATGCGTCTTGGTGATACGAAACTCGAATCCAGATAGTAAACTTTATAATCTTGGTTTCTTTTAATCGTTGGGTTTATAAATGTATAAGTAAGATTATAAAAGATAGATTAATAGTAATACTTTAAGTAATTGCTTAAATGTTCTGCTCTAAAAATGAGGAAATGTTTTCAATTCAGATGTTTTTAGAGTCCTGTATATGGCTTTATCCGTTTTTTTGGCATAACATTTTGGAACTGTCTTTAACGTTTAAGGGGATGCAGTACACCATCCGCCATTTTTTGAGAAATTTCAAAATAGATAAAACATTAATGGTAAATTTAATTATAATTTCTTTCATTATTAACTCTTAATTTCCATAACATTTAAAAATAATTATGAAAGTCTTATACCTATATTATTACTGCAATTTATTGATGGTTGAAATAAACAGTTTTACCATAAATGAGTTCGGTATTGGCAAATATATTGAAAATGAAATTTTTAACAAGGGAGGTAATTTTGACCCAAAAATACCAATTTTTAGCACTTTTTGACCAGTTTTTTTTCCAATGGACAAAAATTTAACTCAGAGACCCCTATTTTTCTTTCCATCAGTAAAATGTATACCAATTGCTTGACATTATATAACAACAAATTAGAAAATTTCATTGGACTGAATTTTTGTAATCTTTTATTTTAGTGCTTTTTTATTCTCCTCTCTGTATAATCTATTAGAAAATATAAAATTTCAGTGCTCAACCACTCGAAAATAAGCTCTGAAACCCCTATTTTTTATTTTGAATTATGCTAACTTGTACAAAAAACTAACTATATGGCGAAATTAAAGAAAATTCATTTACAAATTATTTTCAGTGAAAGTGTCCTGCATCCCCTTAAATTGTCTTGCCTTTCAATTTGTTTACTCGGAGTGTAATTGTCGTCTTACTACTAAGTTCGAGGAAACGAGCCTATGACGTAGTATATTTTATAAGCTTTCTTTCTGCTGTCTTAATGTAATCAGTGTCAAGAAATATTAACGATAAATATGCCCTGAACGTTGGATTCATAACAATTGCTGTCAATGAAAAGTGTAATAGTTTGTTAACTAGGTTATTATCATATTATCATTTATTCTTGTTTGTTATATACGGTATCAATTAAGAACTACCAAAAAATCACATTCCACAAATTTTCCTCGCTACAAAGACGATTAAAATTACAATAATATATTAGGATATTAAAACTATTGATATTTGGCAGCTGGAAAAGGTGCCATGTCCAATATTCCCCTAGCTTCGAGTAGAATACCACAATATCTTTGTGTAACCTTAAATACAATAAATATTTTTAATGCTGTAATTTATTTTTTTTAATGATTTTTTTCAATTGTCAGCTATTCTATTGCTCATGCTGTGCTAATTCGAACGCGGACTAAGGCTGCAACAATTTATTTGACACAAGATCATGTTACTTATCCCTTTTAATCAACTAACCAACTCAAATACTACAGTAATGGAAGCGGGAGGTTTGGCATGCCATAAAACATGGTTTAACCCACCATTTCGTTTGAAATGCCTGTACCAAGTCAGGACCATTGCTGTAGTTACTATATTTTTGTTTGCTGGTTCTGGAGTTTCTGGTTTCTCGGACTTTTATGTCTGTTTTGACATCGGTGTAAGGTATTTTGTATTTACCTTCATTTGCTTCTTATAGTCTTATATGTATGTTACTTGTTTACGAATCTTCTGTTAGCCACGCCTTAGTAATTTCGTATTTGTGGATTTGGATGGTATGTTTAAAAGGATGACCATTGCAGGATTTGAAAAAAACCTCACTTCACTTGGTTAATGAAACACGTTTGTAAAAGCTATGTTTGATTCCAACTTGTCCACAAATACATTTAGGATAATTCTTCTAAAATGTACTTGCCAGATGATTTTAATGGTAATAAACAATAACGTGTTATGTTTTCGGTGCTCTTATTTTATAGTTAATTAGAGTAATATTTTTAAGGTGTCGTCTGGCATATGCTGACGTAACGTTAGGTGTTCGCACTGGTTGCCTGTTACGACTAGACTCGAACGATTATGTATGGAATAAATAGTGCTTCCAAAAAAATGTTGAATTTTTAAGAAATATATTTTAAAATCATATACTTTTAGTAAAACCCAAATTAAACGATATTTTGATGTCACGGGTAACAAATATATTGCGTGACCAAAGTTTGTAAATTCGATGCAGCTTTTATTTTTACCGCAAACTCTTATACAATTGCCATGTTGAAAATCCATTGGCAATTATTTTTCCAACGTAATTAAATTTGACGAAACTAGGACGTCCTTTTGCAATTTTGCCTGCGAAGTGCAGATAGTCTGCTTGTCCCATGCACCAGATTTTAACACGAATGAAGCAATTCAGTGCATAGAAAAAAGCTGAAAATAGCAGCTGGTACAAAAATAATTTGTCATGTTAATGTTATTTTCTCGTAGGTTCAGTTTAGAGTGTTGCTCGCAAAGTCTCATGACAACTGTGACTAAGGGTGAAAAAATGTCACATGTGTTCGGGAAAGATAACATACTCAAAAATTTAACACGTCACAATTAAATTACAGTAGTGAAACTCGGGATATTACATGTTATTTTTCTAAAGTTTGCAAAAATATCAATAAAATGATGGAAACATAACAATACATAACGTTTTCAGTACGGGTGACAGAAATGTCACAGACCTGTAAGCTATTTTGCGTCAAGTAAATGTTGTAAACGATGCATGTTAATTGAACAATGTCGGTAAATCGCAATTACATCTAATTTTGAAATGAATAAATAAATAAATATAAATAGTATATGAGAACACAATACAAGAATCCGACAACTAAATTTTGGTAATGAAGCTTAAGACATAAAAGTGGATGGTATCCACATGATTATTCAGAAAACTTAAGATGCAACGACAAACAAGAAGTTCAGCAATTATATTTCCTAAGTATCGATTCACGTTTCTATAATATTTAGAGATGCGGTACTAGAAGTTGACCGTGTTGAAAGTTTACCGACCTTCCGTATATTATTACGGAACATTATTTATCATAAGTCCAGACTTAAAACACGATCAGGTTTTAAAGAAAACAGCCTATGGCATTTGTTAACGTTGTCTTTCTAAAACGACGTTGTGTTTCTCAAACATACATTAACACCTAACGTAACGTCTAACAAATGATTACAAATATTTTTGTTATTTTCAGGGAATGTTTATAGTTTGTTTTCCTTATGCTGTGCTCCAGGGCGGATACTGGACACTATTGGCTATCATATTAGTGGCTTATATATGCTGTCATACTGGAAAAATTCTTGTAGAATGTTTGTATGAGGAAGACAGGTACGGTCGGTTTGTCCGAGTATACAACTCTTATGTCGACGTCGCCAATCGGGTGTTTGGGCCACGCTTTGGAGGAGGCATAGTGAATATCGCTCAAATGATTGAACTATTGATGACTTGCATTCTGTACATACTGTTGTGTGGTGATCTGATTGCAGGGAGCTTCCCAGAGGTACCAGTTGACCTTTCGTCTTGGATTATGATTAGTACAGTATTCCTGTTACCGTGTGCTTTCATTCAGACACTCAAAAGCGTTTCTTGGCTAAGTTTTTCGTGTACAGTAGCCCATCTCATCATAAACGCAATTATCTTGATTTACTGCTTTTCTCTGATCCACGAGTGGAACTGGTCAGCAGTGCAAGTAAAAATAAACATTTGGACCTTTCCGATATCACTTGGTATCGTTGTCTTCAGTTACACATCACAAATATTTGTACCTACATTAGAAGGCAATATGGTTAACAAGCAAAAATTCAACTGCATGATGCATTGGACACATTTTGCTGCTGCTGTATTCAAAGCACTGTTTGCATATGTTGGTTTTCTAACGTTTGGAAATGCAACGGAGGAATTTATAACTAATAATTTGCCAAAGAGAATATTTAAGGTTACTGTTAATATATTTCTTATTTTAAAAGCTTTACTATCATATCCCCTACCATATTTTGCAAGTGTAGAGCTACTCAACGAAGCCCTTTTTAGAGGTCGACCAAAGACCATATTTCCGGTATGTCTTGACAATGATAGAAGGTTTAAGATATGGGCTGTCATCCTACGTGTTTTACTTATAATTAGCACTATGCTGATGGCAATATTTATTCCCCATTTTTCTCTTCTAATGGGACTGATAGGAAGTTTTACAGGAACAATGCTATCTTTAATTTGGCCGTGTTATTTCCATCTATATCTCAAGGGAAAGATGCTAAAATGGTACATAAAAGTCCTTGATGTGTTTATAATTTTGTTTGGACTCTTATGCTTAGGAATAGGCATGTACTATTCTGGAAGTGCCTTGGTAAGATCATTCCAAGGACTTCCTCCCGATCCCCATAGTTCTATCGCGTATCATCACGGGTAAGGGCAAATATTGATAGAAAAGTCTGGTACCTTATATTAGAGTTTGTTGTAAAATAACTAAAAAAATTCTTTGTTTATTTGCCGACCTGAACACAATACTCGATAGTTGTACATGTATTAATATTGTGAGTTGCACAAATCAAAAATTAAAATAAGAAGTACAAAATGGTGTTGTAAAGGTTTAATGTATTGTTAAAAAAGAAATGAAGTATTTATGTACAAGTTGTTAAATGTGTTGAAACATAGAAGTAGTTTAAATGTTATCAAAGAATAATTACAATTTTCAGAAATAAGCCATCACGTCCTGAGATCCGTTACCATTATTATCCGCGGCATTTACTATTCCATATATATCCTTACATTTCAAATTCTTTTCAACATTGTATTCATTAATATTATTGTGTACAGATTGCAGTCCTTCAGTATCACGTGTGTTAGAATTGGTGTCCGCGTGGCTGTTCTTGATTAACGCATCTTTTATTTCCGACAATTTAGGACCACTATTGGTTGCATTCATATGTGTCTCCTGCAATGATTCTATACTGGTGTATAAACCGTCTGCTCCAGGTTGTATAAACACTTCATCATCTTCGATTTCATCTGATTGTACAACATTTGCAGAGTTCCGTGCGTCAGCCATAATCGCAATGCTATAGCTACGTCTGCGATTTTGATTTTTACTTTCATCGTCGTTTTCGTCTTTAATGTATGTGGTTCTTCTGGCTCTGATGTTCTCATCAGGTATTTCCTCTGTACTGCTACTATGTTTATTCCTTTCATAGTAAACACTGCAACGAAGTTTGTGTATATCTCCTTCTGCTGACGGCTCCACTTTTAGCGTTGTAAGCGAATTGGATCTTCGGAGCGACTTCGTAACTGACGCTAAATTACGGTGATCCGAGTGAAACACTTCAAGTGCCTTGTTAATATCACTGTCGCTGTAATTTAGCGCACCTCTGCTGTGTTCGTTTTTCTGACTTCTTACCGAGCAAGATTTAATACTATCATCAAGGTCCGTGACGTCTTCAATCACAAAGGCATCGTTATGGTAACCGTTTTCTCCCTTACGTTTCATTTTCATCGGAACAGTATAGATGACTTCCGGGTTTATTCCTTTGCCTTTCTGGTGCATGACGTCAACTTGACCATGCTTAGCTTTAGTCTGACCGTCCGTTCCACGCATCACTTCATTGGTGCAGGCTATTGATTTTAATGTGGTTCTCTGTAAAGTTGTCATTGGACCATCGAGATATACACTGTCGGTATGAACATCCTGAGTATTGCCTCCTGGTGTTTGGGAGGATTTAAGATGTTTGTGGTCTTCGTTTTCCGTGGAATGTGGATGGTCTTCAAGTTTCGCCACCTTTTCGCAGTCCAAGTAAAATTGACTGTTGTCTCTTGGCTGTCTGGAAACTGAAAATGTTCAGCCTGTAATGGTGGTATATACTACGACTTATCATAAACAAGTAATCAACAAATCTAATGGTGTAATTAACCAATTTATGTGTTACGTGTTTAGGAATTTAAAAAATTGATATAATAAATAAATTTAGGAAAAGGTATCTGTGGTAATAAAGCAGTTAAATTCTGTACATTAAATTAAATCGAAGAACTGGATAAATATTTACCATTATCGTGAGTTCTTTCTACGAGATGTCCATTCAGCTGCAATCATATTATGAAATCAGCACGATGAATAATAAAAAGTTGTTTTAATAATGACAGTTATTAACATATTATTGACACAATCTTTCTACTGACAGGAATATTGACAATTAACAGTACTATAATACAAACAACACATTTATAGTTTATAGATGCCAACTGTGTACAAAATGAAATATAGAACATAATATATGTTGTCTGTTCATAACTTTTATTGTTTATGCTTATTTATAATATTCACGCTATTAAAATAACAACGTAAGAGTAAAAGAATGAAGTTATTGTGAAATTTACGAAATCATTTGCAATACAATTGTAACAGTTGTATATGGTGCAGTTATAGTGTGACATCATGACACTATAACCATAAAGAAATCGTAAGTTAAATTGCATGCTTGTTTTAGAATGTTAAGAAATTACAGTTTAAACAGGAAACTAGACATTGCATGTGTCTTCTAGGTAAAACTATAGGTGAAGGAAATAATTTACTATGTGTAATTGTTCACAATGTCATAGTCCTTGTCAAATATTTCAGTTTTGTTCTTTGATCTGATGACAACGTCCTCACTATTTGTCATATGAGGTCTTTTAATCTACAAACAAATTTAATAAATATGTACACATTTCTTTTAGAGGCATTTTTTCTTACTAGATTATAAATTTCGTTGTTGCTCCAAACGTATTAGAAATATTTTGCAAAAAGTTTTCTTAATTAAAAAAGGTCAGACGTGATATTCTTTTCTATTACTCTTTTTTTGTTTTCTTGATTTTCGTATTGTTTTGCTAGGATCATAGCCATGTAGAGTAATATTATAATTAAAATGGACAAATTTAGGATCCCCGCCATTAGAACCGGAAGTTGGAGGAAGAACATGTGTGCTGTGGTAAACATTATTATCGATCATGCAGTCAACCAAGGAGGAAATGGCAGAAAGTGTTGGTGCCTCATTGTTGCGTTCATCAGTGACAGTTGGTGCCGTTGTATTTTCTGCATTCCAAGTCGATTCAGAATCTTTACCAACCTGTTGTCGTCTCTTCATGATACACAGAATGACAATAACTATGCACAGTAGAGCAAAAAAGCCACCGACTCCTCCGATAATATACACTGTAGCGTCTTGTGTCTCTGCATTTGTTACTGGATCTTGTCTCGTTGATTCTAAAAACATATTTTTGAATTAAGTGTTCTTTAGTGCTATAGGTTATCGCAACATGAATTTTAGAATTTTTCCGTAGACCTAAATTTATTCCTAATTCAGGAAAAATGAGTTATAAGCAATACACACTGCACCATAAAAAGGTCGAGTTCAAGTATGACTTAAGTTCTGGAATAACCAGGGCTCGACTCCAACTTTTATAACGGTAAAAAAACCGACAACTTTAATAAGATAGGAATTCTAAAAACCTAAAAAGACTTGAAAATCTTTCTTCCCAATAATAGCCCCTTAATCAATTTAGATAAACTTCATTCGTTAATCAGTGATTGTACTGTGAACTGATTATTATTCGACAGAAATATCCATCATTTCAGCTTCTGTAGTCTTAATTGGTACGTCGTTTTCCAAGAACCGAGAGTCACAAACAATTGTGGCAAGGTTATGCTCAAATACTTATATCTAACCTTGCATGTGCATAAATGCACTGCAAGTGTTGCACAGTTGACCTTAATCGTGCTAAATTCCATTACGTCTTTCCAAACCTTTCCACAACATATGTCTACACAGTCAATAGGATAATCTTGTTTATAATGTAAGAAACGCTCACTTGACGTTCCAGAGTACATGATAGTATTATATGGATTTTCTTATTCATCCTGTGTACTTTGAGCTCTTGTCTAATACTCGGGTTAAAGTGTTATTGGTCTTATTCGCATCATCTCATAAAGACATATACTTAGTTATATGTCTACACTTTTCTTTTTTTACATGTGACTAACAGTTTTAGCTGTGGACTAAATCTAACTTGACATCTACACGTACATTTATTACTAAATACAAAATTAAATCATACGTTTTATTCTAAATAATAAATGCATACCTTTACTATACGCTCTTTCAGTTCTACCATTTCATTTACAGCAATACTCGGTATTTATTATGACCCTTATTTAATGTTTAATTTTAGACGTGTTATATAATTTTTTGAATAAAATTACATAAACCTTTTGCAAGTAATGTACAGCCACACATCGATTATTTAAAAAAAGTAAGTTCAATAAGCAAAAGGGCGTAACTTACTATTGTCATCGTTTGTTTTAACTGACAAGATGTATGAACAACTAACTGTTCCACTGTATGTCAGAGAAGCGGCACAAACACGATATGTGTAGTTCTGTCCAGGCACCAAGTTAGAAACATCAAAAACTGGTTCCGTACGATTCCCAACTTCGTAAAATGCCATTCCCTGAACACGCTGAAGTATAAAATACTGTCCTCCTCCGCCACTGAATCCAGCCATACACTGAATCAGTAACTTGTCGTTATCGACCAAACTACTACTACAGTTTTTTGGTGTTTCTGGTGGCCCTGTAAGTAAAGGTTAAAGATGTTGGTTGAGCATGATGGACAGTGCGCTCGAGTATCAGTATTGAGGACTAATCTGTCAATAAAATTTGGTCCAATGATATAACTTATAATAAATTGTTGCTGGAGTGTCTTGTTAAATGCGTTCAATCCGAATAAATAATGATTTTTAACACGTATGCAAATTTTTCGAAATAATATTCATTTGAATAAATTTAATTCCGATCATTTAGGCTGTATATAAAATGTTTAAGAGTTTTTTTAAAGGAACATCATTTGTCAACAGGATTTATAAAATTGTGAAAGTAAGTGTATTCTTCAACCTGCGTTATTGTTTCTCCGCTAATAAGAACCAGGTAAAGTGCATAAACCAGCTATTAGATTAAATTATATATATTGTACCAATGAATTGTTGAGTGGGGACAATATAGATATACCCTTTAATCTTAAAATTGAAAGCTGTAGGTTTGGCATCCCATAACACCTGGTTTAATTCATCAGTTCGTTTGTAATGCCCGTAACAGGTCAGGACCATTGAGGATTGTCTTTTGATTCCCGTGTTTGGTATTTTATTAATATCATTTAAACGAATGCTAGTAGTTTAGATAATAAATTTCAAGATGGAATTATCGCCATTGAAATAACTACGCAAATGTTATATCTATAATTATTATATAGATAGAGATGAAATATCGAATTTTCAGAGTGACAGAAATCACGGTAAATCACATGTGAAAATTATCGTTTATTATCACTCTCGGGTTTTTCCCGCCAAAATTGCAGTTGGTTTTGTACTATACAGATATTCATCCGCCGTTCATAAAATTTAGGATTCAGCATTAAAATTTTACAAAAACAATTTTGATCTATATAATAAATAGGATAATCAATTGGGCATCGTGAATATCCAAAATATGATCACTCGTGCCGCATAAAGCATCAGATTAAACTCGTGCGCGGAACAAGTTCCGCGCACTCGTTTAATCAGATGCGTTATGCGGCACTCGTGATCATATTTTGGATATTCACTCCGCCCAATTAATTATCCTATAAGTACACAATATCACGCCAGTTTGATGATTTAATGGCACTTCAGTCAATAGCTTGTATATCCACCAACATCTTTCAATGTATGGAGTTAATATGCCGATTAATGAAACATTTGTTACGCCATGTATACAGCCATACATCCGTTTAATTTTTCACAATTTTCACGACCAAAAATTGTCCCATTTGAGGACACTTTGATACAGACGTTCTTTTTTTTTCCTTTTTACGGTTCGGTGAACAAAACATTAAAACTTTCGATAACCTTAAATTTTAACTTGTATTAAAAAATGTAACAAACATAAAAATATATATATAATCATTTGTTCGGTATTTTAAGAAATTTTGGACGTCTTTTTTCATTATATTGTGTTGTTATTTACGCTTCAACATTATGACCGTGTCATAAATGATTAAAAAAACAGACCTTACTTCTGATAGATTTTCCCGCTTTATCATGTACTAATGATTTAATTAATTGATTTTGCTGTACCTCTAGCAAGTAATGTTTCTGCTAAATTCAGGACGCCCTTATCACACGAAGACTAAACATTGTGCATTATATTGTACCTATATATATCTATACTTCACATGCATCACGAAACTGTCGAAAAGCAATCTCATAAACGCCACCAATATCTAACGGACAAGCAGGTATTCTGTTTTGTGGGAAGTGATGTTCTATTTTTAGACAGTTACATAATAAATATTCAGGTATGTTGATTTATGTGAACAATTGAAAACTAGATGACTTTTCTTAAAATCTAAAATGTCGACATTTAAAGCTGACCTGGCTTAACAATCATGTACAAACATGGCTGTAAGATTGTCCCAACATTGTTTCTAGCTATACATTCTACATCTGTATAGTCTGTGTCAGATCTGAAATACACAAGTTCATAGAACTATCAACAAAGTGTATAGCTTTTTAATGTGGTAAGATCTGTTTCTGTTCCGATAAACTAACTTTATAAACAGAAACACCAATTAAAAAACAAGTTATGGCTAGAAACTCTCAGTGCACGAATATAATAGCATTTTTATGCTATTTAACTGTTACTTTTAAAAATAACGGTACATCAACAAGTTGTGCACAATCTTTGTATGAGTGAAACTTACTGTATTTTAATTTGAATTGAACTTATTGAAGTTTTGTCTATATAAGGATCTGTAAACGATGGTTCGTTTTCTTTGATTATCTGGTTCCTGGTTTTATATCTCCATGTTATTGAGCAGTTAGTTGGATTGGCTGAGACTCGGCATGTTAGTGTAATTGTTTGACCTATCGATGCAGCTTCCTTTTCTATTGATGACGTCAGACATACAGGTCGATCTACAATGACATCATGACAACTTCAAATAATTAACATTTTTTTATTATAAAGCAGCTGAAAAAGTATAAAAAGGTCAAAGAGACTTAGGCACTATATATGACGGCTTAATGGTTCAAGATTATATGTTTAGTATCATATATACCTGTCAAGCTTTTATTTAATTTGTCACGTATGTAACCAACCTTCACCGACTTCTTGGAACAAACTTTGTCATTCTCCTGAGTACGTAATAAATGCCGTTTGATGTCAGAAAAATAGCCAAGAATCCCGACCGAACAACAAGAGCCAAAGTCAAGGGATAAGTTACATATCCGAATATAGACAAACACAACACAAAAACAAAAAACACTAAAAACAGAAAGAGAGTAACCCGCACCATGGGTGCACTCAGGTGCTTTGGACTGTAATAAACGTTGTGTTCTGCGTATAAATTTCTGGCTGTGCATTACGTTGATTTAGAAAACTTCAATTTTAAAATTGTAATTGTTATTGACAAAAGCGTGCAATCATGGTAGTTGTTATTGACAAAAGCGTGCAATCATGGTTGTTGTTATTGACAAAAGCGTTCAATCATGGTAGTTTTTATTGACAAAAGCGTGCAATCATGGTAGTTGTTATTGACAAAAGCGTGCAATCATGGTTGTTGTTATTGACAAAAGCGTTTAATCATGGTTGTTGTTATTGACAAAAGCGTGCAATCATGGTAGTTGTTATTGACAAAAGCGTGCAATCCTTTGAATCTTCTGATTTTCAGTGTTCACAAATGAGGAAATCTTGTCGCATTGTTGCAATCCGTGGTGTTCATCTCCACTGTGTTCTACAGTTCTGAGAATGTATTTCTAGTAAGATCTGTTGTTTTATGTACATTCATACTGAATTATTATCGTGTAATACTTACAGAACACATTTAATGCTAATGGCGGACTTCTTCCTATTCCTAATCTATTTGATGCCTGACACTGATATACCCCCATGTCAAACCTGAAATTGTATGAGAAATAATACAGGAGGATATACTGTTAGCCAATATCAAACCTGAAACTGTATGTAAAATTACATTAATAGAAATAAAAAGTCTGCAGTCTCGACAAGATCAAATGGGAATAGTTCAGAAAGAACAATAATGGGAAAATCCGGTGCAGATTAAAAGTTGTAGCCCTATATTAATGTTTCATGCGACTGTGCCATGTTGATAACATATAATGTTTAAACCATTCAAATTGTTACCTGTTCCTTCGTAATATGCCTGTTACTTTATGAACCTTATTATTTCAAACCTTACCTATTTAGTTGGCGAATGTTCAAATCAAATTGTCCTTGCAGTGTTGAATAGTCAGTTTGGATTCTGTTGTCAGTTACAATATTTTTTCCGTCTTTTAACCATACCACCTGACCAGGTAAAGACATTGGTCTGGCATCAACGTTACAGTCGATAATAATCTGTGAGTTTTCATATGCATCCACGCTGCCATTCATAGCATTCAGTATAGGCATATCTGAAATGAAAAGTTTAATACAAACTGTATATACATTTATGTTTGTTTGAATTGTGTTTTAAACTCCACTTTAAGCAATTTTTCAGCTATATCTTGGCGGCTAGATTTTATTGGGGGAAGAAGTCGAAGTACCCGGAGGAAATCCCGACCTGCAGTCGGTAAACTCGCATTGTTGTCAATTAAAATTTGAGTCGAATACTCCCTGCTCGCAGTTAGAAGAACCCGCAACCTCAGACCACGTGATCAATAGTAGATAACTAACTACCTAGGGCACTCGGCCACCGGCGCCCCTCAGTATAAATGTCAATCCATTGTAAGCCTGACATTATTTAAACTTTATTGAAATCGGAAACTCCGATTGGTTATAAAGTGACCAGACTTTTTTTTTTACTAAGTGAAACAAAAGTAAAGTGCCACAATCAGCGGCGTATCGATATATAGCAACTCCGAAATAAATCACATTCCTTGGGCCGAATTTTACTGCCGTTATAATCCGAAGTTAGTTTTGTTGATTGTCGTCAAAAAAGCGAGGGTACCATATTCCTATGGTTCATTTCACACTGCATTTTAGCATAGAATGTGATTATTCGAATTATATGTATCGTTTCATGGGGTTAAAAAATATCGACCCAACATGAATTTTTTATTAAGCGCGTAAACGGTATTAAACGCAAATAAAACTACAACACGATACATTCAGTTCTTAAATAACACTGCACCTAGTAATTTATGTCAGTCAATTTACTTAATACAAAAAATATTATAAAAACACAACACAATTTTGCAGATTCATCTTGTATCATTTCTGAAAGACAGTAATTGATAACATTCACTTTGCTAAACGAATATCTTGTCACAAACGTGTTATCAGTGCTGGAAGACAAGAGGTAGATTGGTATGGTTTTCATACTGGCAATGATGCAAATACCGACAGTATACAAATTAAAGTGAAGCTTCTACCGTTTACTTACATGCAGCTTTAATAACAATGGTATTCTCTAGCGGCTTTCTGTTTTGTCTCTGTAAGACAGCATTCATGGCTCTGCATGTTAAGTTACTACCATCCATAGACTTGTCAAAGTAACGGGTAATTGTACTAGTCACGAAATAAGTTCCGTCTGTGTTTGTTAGTTGGGAAGTGATCTCGCCGCCGATCTGTTTGTCATCGATAAACCACGTGATATTGGCGGCAGGTCTGCTTCCGTCACTATCACATGTGATGCTTTTTGTTTGTCCGTCATCAAAAATGCCATCGAAATTTCTGAATGTTGGGTCTCCTGGCAACACTTAATAATCAAACACAAACAGAACCCGAGTCAAATATATAATACAAAATTCCTTTATCTAAAATCAGTGTTTATTTAAAATCTTTAATAGAAGAATTTAGATGCTTCAATCAGTATGAGGACAACACATTCAAAGTATGCAGTGGCTAATTTAGTCAAGAAAAATAAAGAATGCCAAAGATAAATGTAAACGGTATCCATCTCGCGCTGACCTTGAGTTTAAATGTCATCAACCATGTCATGCGATACATTGCCTTGAAATTATCTATGCCAAATATAAAAAACCTACCTCAAAAGAGAACAAAGTTATAGCCCAGACGCGATTAGTTTCGGACAGAATGATCACTGAAGTGCGTCCGCCACTTAGTGGTGGGACCCTAATTACTGCATGACTACTGCGTTAAATTGAAGGGTCTGTTTAATTTGGCATATGTTTTTTTATAATAAAAACTGTTAGATGCTGTGGTAATTTCAGAACATGCCAATAAGATAGCTCACTTGTGATTAACAAAGGAGTTGTGTATGTGGATCTGAGAGAAATTAAGGAAGACGTGTACCAATGTAGTCGTTTTCACGTTTGCGTGCGAATGCCGTTTCGTGTTTCGTGTTTTGGACGATTTATTACAAATACATGTAACTTGCGAACCAGGTATACACAATACTTACAATTCACATCAAGATATACTGTATTGTTTACTACGAAGTAGTATGGTAGTTCTGTGACACAAAGTACGGAGGCCTTGTACATAGTTCTGTCAACTCTATGTACAATTTGGCTTCTACGTAATCCAGTACCATTCGGATATGTAGTATCACTTAGTGCAGATGGTATTGTTGTTCGATTTTTGGTCGGACCTAAAAGGAGACAACTATTTGATCTATCCTTTCCTAAAGGAATTTTCTAGTTATGAATATATTATGGTCTACCAACGAAAAGTAGTCTCGTCGAACTTTAAAATCTTTATATATATTCCAGAAAAGACGGCGTAAATGTATTGATTTAATCGTACTGGTATGCAACACCAACTAAAATAATAATATTTGTTAAGCTATGTTTATGTAAAGTCCTATGCTGGCCGTTGCCTATTTTTCTTTTCAAAATAAACAATTATGTACCTAAAATATACCAATCGAATATAGGTGGTGGTTTACCACCATCAGCTTCACATGTCAAAGTCTGGTCAGTTCCCTCGTCAATGCCATTCACAGGGAGACGAAATAACTCTATCCTTTGTGGTTCAACTAAAATAACAACAATTTTATATATATATGCTGTCACGTTATAGGGAAAACGTCATTTCCTGTAATTTTTTGTTTGTTTCTTTTAATGTTGTTTTACTCCACTTTCAGCAATTTTTCAGCTATATCATGCATGGCGTCCAGTTTTTATTGGGGGAGGAAGCCGGAGTACCCGGAGAGAATCCCCGACCTTCGGTAGGAAAACTGGCAATCCTTGTCAATTAATATTGGAGTCGAGGACACCCTGCTCGCAGTGAGGCTCGAACCCGCAACCTCAGTGTTGACAGTCCACGTGATCAATAGAAGACGAACTACCTTAACCACTCGGCCACCGTAATTTTAAGATTCTCAGTATACTATTCTGCAACAAAATAATAACTATATTGGTTCTATAAGTATATCATGAACATATGGCCAAAAATACAAGCAATATAATCTTTCTTTATGAGAAATAGTTCTCGCTTGTTGACTTTATTCTACGCACAGAAAGAAATACTTTATTTTTTATTTTTTCTGTTCATAACTTTATCTGTTTCTAACAAGTTATATCGAAGGCAAACTAGATACTCACCCAAAATATTGACTTTAAAAGACTCCCTATACAGATTTGTTGATACGTCCCAACAGTTGTAGATTCCATCATCTTGTAATGTCAGAGAGCTCACAATTAGGGATTGTATGTCCCCGTTCACTTGGACGAAGAACTTTGTCTGATTCATTTTGTTCGGTATTTGGATGTCTCCTTTGAAGGCTATAATAGTTTGGTTGTTGTTATATACATGGTCCCAGACTAAACCATTGGTTTGGCGAATACCACATACCAGAGTGACGGAGCTTCCAAGGACAGCTGGTACAACTTTTACTGCATTTGGAACGACCGCATTACAAAAGGTTAAACATGTCGCTACAAATGTTGTGATATATTTCTACAAGCAAAGTTTATTTCAATTATATTTAATACATTTGTATTTAGTGGTTAAATATTTTTAAAAAAATCGCGGACATTGATAAAAAAAATTTTCATCACTAGAGGAAACGCTTCAAATCTGCGGATATAAAAACCATATCGTTCAATAAAATTAATTTTTCTGCATAATATTTTAATATTAAAAAAATCTGTCATTGATAAAAATAATTTTCATCAATGGAGGAAACATGCCAAAAACCATATCGTTAAATAAAATTTACTTGAATTTGTCTGCAAAATGCATTAATTACAGATATTTTAGACATTTGTTTACGACAGAGATTACGGGTAATGAAAATTCTAAAATTATAATAAATTGTAAAATAAACATAAAGTGTTTGTCGTTTAGTTACCCTGATTCTATCTATTTTTAATAAATTTATATTTAAAGATCTAATATTAAGAGATAGCTTGGAAAACAACTTACCAGTATCGTCATTATTTATATTTTTAAAAGATTTGTATGACACTAACAAAAATACAATTCTAATTTGAAATTATCTCCATTCCAAACCCGAGCGATTTCCCTTTATCAAAATATACGTTATTTCATAAATTCCATTTGTATTACATTTGGATAAATGGTACATGTGGAAATTATCAATTGTTCATCCACTAATTACCTTCTTAACAGCTAATAGACAAACCTATATGACAAATATTTAAATGTTTATTATAAGCTGTGTTTGTTTTTATCATCTGTAAACAATGTTATTGTGTATTAGTTGACACCAACCATATATGGTAAACATATTATCTGTAATAAGTATTGTATTAAAACCAAACAGTAAAACTCCCCAAAAATGTTCGAACTGTGTGCTTACACTTGTGTTGATAACCAACAGTTATGAACTCGTGGAAAGTTGGAGTTCGAGTCAAACGTGTTCAGTTTTGGGGCACTGTTGAAAAATCCAGAACCAAACCGTGTATAGTTTCGTGATAATAAATATGAACAATCTTTGTTATCATAACTCCATTAATCAAATTCAAAGTGTTCACATTTCACGTGATCGACGTCAAACTTGTTGTTCACTCCCACGTTTGTAAAATGAAAGACAAAAAGAATACAAAATTATATTATGAGCTTAAACTCTCATCATACAAAAATATTATTTTAATATCAAAAGTATAGAGGATTCTGGACTTCCCAAGTGTAAGACAAATGTAAGGTTCCGTGTTAAGTTTTATCTTTTTCTATCCCTTAGGGGTCGTGTTTAATGTTTCAAAAACACAAGATTAATGTTTCAAAAACACAAGATTAATGTTTCAAAAACACCAGAACATGTGCTTGCTAAATTTGTCTGAGAAGAGATACAATTATTGGTGGCAATGTTTTGAATCTTTTTAGTTGGCTACGAATTATATTCAAATTGACTGTGTAATTTATTTCTTGGCTTGTCATCACCAACTTCGCCGTCGTGTTTGCCATCATCAGTATCATTTTCAATTTTTCTCGTCATTACTATCTGTTGTCTTCTAACAGAAATGGTAGAGCATGAAATAAACCATTTTATCAACCTCCAAGCAACACTTTATCCAAGTGAGCTAAAGAATTACTCCGCTAGCTCGATTTTCACTGTCTGTTTACCACCTGTTAGAACGCAGATGGGCCTAATATGTCTACGGTGCTACTACCACCAGATGAAAAAAATGGCTTATACATTTAGAATATATTCCCTAGATCTACGATTATGACAGATTGTTGCTTACTAAAAGTTTAATAAAGCAAAAAATGTCTTACAATCTACACGTCACTGCACGTACATTTTATGCCACCCTGACTTGTTGATCGTCTGTTACAAATTCCGATGTAACTTACTTGTCTCTACATCGATTTTGACTAAAAGTAACTGACGGGTCTTCTTTTTATACAGAGAACCATCAACTTTCTGGGTGATTACTCTCCGGCGCGTGCCCGCGCGTGAGTTATTTGTTTGAAAACAAAATATATTTTGCATTAAATGTTTACGAAATTTAGCAGTTTTTGAATTATTTTTATTTTTACCAATTTTTTGTTCATTATGTATAATTTGTTTTTCATGCTCGTTATTTAGGATGGATTTAATAAGAGAAAGTTAATTATAGGCGGGGTCTGACGGCCGCCTGGGCCCCCCGGAGGTGAACAGATTTTAGTGGGCATTTCCCAGCTTTGTGTACTACGTTTAAGAGTGATATCGAGAGATGCTAAACATTGGCTACAAACGGTTTAAATTATATTTTGGGACAGCGAAATGCATTACTCTCCTGGTACTAAAATGTGGTAAATGGCTCCTACAATATTAAGGATGAACAAGCACATTTAATTGTTAAGTACCTATACTACACTACCAAGTTAAGTAGTAACAGCTATCTGACTTGCGTTGATAGATCTTGATAGTTTTGATACGCTGGGATGGATAGATCGAAAGGACAAAACTAATATGCCTCGTAACCTTACAATAGAGCTCGAACACAAAACGAAATAAGATTTCTGTTTCATTTGTGGAAAGTTTTTTTTAATATTGCAAAACTAAAAGTGCTGAATTTGGTCCATCTGGCACAGAATAAATAAATAAATAAATAAATAAATAAATAAATGAATGAATGAATGAATGAATGAATGAATGAATGAATGAATGAATGAATGAATGAATGAATAAATAAATAAATAAATAAATAAATAAATAAATAAATAAATAAATAAATAAATAAATAAATAGAGAGAGAGAGAGAGAGAGAGAGAGAGAGAGAGAGAGAGAGAGATTGAGAGATTAATTAATTAATTATAATCCCTTGAATCCATTGACGAAACACTACAAAATATCGATTGCAAAATTAGCCTATAACAGAATGATTATAACGGTGATAACTCGTATCATGAATCATAAATATCGAATACACCCAGTCATTCATGTCTTTGGTGCGTTTATTAGTTTGAAAACCTATCTCTGTGTAATCTACATGTATTTTTTATTGTCCTATTATATAATTTGTGTCAGTCCGAAATAGCAGGCGACTGTATACATGTTTTACGTGTGGGGAAGATGTTGAGGACAGGGGTCGAGGAGCACATCGTGACTGAGTGCTTGCTTAAAGCTGTCTGTGGACAGGGGTCGAGGAGCACATCGTGACTGAGTGCTTGCTTAAAGCTGTCTGTGGATGTAAGGTTTGAAATTTCTTGTGGGTTCGTATTCGGGTCATTGATTTGTGACAGAAAAAAGAAAATGTATATGTGTTTTCGCTGATGTGTAGCTGTCTGTAGATTTGTTGGTGGTTAGATCTTGTTGAAGACTGGTCGATTGGTTAAGGTAGTTCGCCTACTAGTCTAAGATCTCTTGGTCTGTCAACACTGAGATTGCGGGTTCGATTCGCCTATATTCATATTAGATGATAATTTATGTTTCAAGTTGAGTCTTACGAATGACAACGTTCTTTTTGCTTTAGATGTCATTCCTGGTGTCAGTAATGTTACTTATTTGTGTGTTGCTTGTTGTATTTTCTATCTTGTTATTTTGTAAAAAGTTGGATTTTTCACTTTTGATCGATTATGGTCTTGGATCAATGTTTGTATCGTTTAGATATTTTCGGCAAAATATCATTTCTGTATTTTATTTTAAAAAAATCACCCTATCATTATCCTTGAAACTAGTTGATTTACAGCTTCCTGCGTCCCCATACACTAATGGGGGCAAGATCTTTTCTGTTAATGTGTTTTGAACTGTTTTTCAACCATTAGCTGTTATCTGTTTCTTAAAAATTGACATTGTTGTTAACTGTTTTAATGAAAAAACCATGTTTGCAGTTAATAGTATTGTCCTTCGATGAGATTCTGCTGTTATTTCAAAATTTTCGATTTTTGAACTCAATGTTTTCTATTTCCTAATGTAAATTGCTGTTATCTGTTATCATTATTTGAAATGAACTTTTATCTGTTTTTGGAAAATAAAAAATTCTTAACCAGTTAATGGACCCCTATCAGGACACTTCGGCACCTGGACAGTTCGGCACCTATACATTTGGACACTTCGGCACCGTAAAAGTTCGGCACTTGGTCATTTCGGCACCTGATGATTGGACACTTCGGCACCTCAGTATATTTATTTCGGCATCTAATGACTTCGACACCTCCGTATATTTACGTCAATAATTTTTTTTTTAATTTACAGCTACAGTAATCTCAGATGGTGATACTTACCGCCCAGGTCTTAAGGTCCACGTCCACCAAGGGGGGCCTGGTTCCCACATAGCCATCAAGATAAAAGCTGAGGTATATATCTCGTTTCTATATTATAATTTCGTTATAGTATTAAAAATCATGCTAAACAAGATATTTTTTGTTTGATGCATATTATATACATGTTTATATCTGTAAATTAAAAAAAACCGCAGAATTACACTAATTGTCTACATAATTTATACTGTTAGCGCTTTCGCCGTAATGTCGGCTCTTTTTACAGTTTACGTTGTTATACGTTATATATATACACGCAGTCATTGGTATCGTTGCATAATCTTATCTTCTAGACTTATATCATATTTTTGTGTATGCTGTATCGTCATGTTTGTCGATCCATTCCATAAGTGTACTCGTTGGTAGCTTCCTTTAGACCCTTTATATATACATAATATATTTTTAATATTAGCATTAATATATTTTTAAATATTTATCAATTATGGACTTTTGACGAGGTCAGTACATTATATATGGACCTGTTAGGAATATTGTGACGAAATGTATTTACTTAACCTTTGAAAGTGGTTTAGTGCAAGTATATTTCTGCGAGGCAAGATGAATTCGTAACTCTACTTTCGTTTTCTGATTGTTTTGATAGTATAGTAATTAAGGAAACAGTTCGGACAATTGTCCGGGAAACAATTAGTACGTTGTCCGATCAGAGTTGATTGATTGAAAGCCGTCGGTACATACTTTGTCGTTAATAAAGCATCTGGGTAAATTAAAACACGTAAGTGATACGGAATTGTTTTATTTGGTTTAGAGATTATTTTGGTTAGAGGCTACTAAAAATCGGTATATAAGGCGAAGTTTCTCAGTTCTCAGGGCAGTTCTGCATAAGGACGCCAAGTTGTTAGGTAGTTCTGCATAAGGACACCAAGTAGATAGTTTCCAATAGGGGCTCCTACATTGATAATAGCTAAAAAGGTATTTAATATAAGGTTTACAGTGCAATTGGCTATTTCTGAATAAGGAGTAGACCATTGGTACTGTTTAAATAAGGCAGTGACAAAGTTGGCCTGACAAGCGGTCACTTTGTACCAGTGGGCATCTGGTTCTGAATAAGGACCAGAGGTACACCGGTATTATTCTGTATACCTTTTTCTGTGAACAGGAGGCATTGTACATCTCGTCCCTGTGGGCTAGCGCCACTCTGACTCTGAATAAGGGACAGAGGGACGTTGGTCCTATGTCCAATTAATAGTTCAGTACAGGAGTCAAAGTACCCGAAGTCCATACCATTTATAGGCAATTATTAGCAATCTTAGAGTTATAATAGGTTGAACGAACACATTGGAAACGTTGATAGGGTTAAGGGCTAAATCTAGATTATACGCTACCATTGGTTAAGGTCCAGAAGGCAGTCATATAGCACCCAGCAAATCCGGGGAAATAACCTCGGCACGTATCCACGAGGTAAAGCTGGTGTTGTGCCAGTTTTCCCTATCTGGCGTGTGGGGTACGACCCCCTGCACGTTACAGAATTTTTGGTGGCAGCGGTGGGATTTGTTGCGTGTGCTTAGATTTAATAGAGATGGAGACTGTTAGAGATTTACAAGACCAGATTGCCCAAATCGAGCGAGAGCTAAAGGAAAGCATGACCAGGGCCAGTCCTATTCACTCTACCCCTATGCCCCAATTTTCGAGCCAAAGTGATTCGGGTATTATTACGACAAAACAAACCGACAATAGTAAAAGTAAGGAAACCACGCGGTTCTTGCATACACCTTTAAGTTATGGGTTTAATTCCGGTAGCGGGGCTAGGCCAAAGGTTTTGAAGTCCAGCGGGACTCAGGGTAAAATTGTAACGCCGGTAATTCAAGAAAATCCCGCAGTCCTAGTTAATGACACTCCTATAGAGACGGTTGAAGTCAAACCACAGGTACGTGGTAAGGAGAAACATAGAGATATAAAGGTCGCCAACTATGATGGGACCAATGACTGGAATGACTACCGGTCACATTTTGAAGCATGCGCATCCATTAACGGGTGGGATGACCATGATAAAGGGTTGTACCTCGCGGCAGCGTTGAGGGGACAGGCCCAGAGTGTGCTAGGTGATTTACCGGAGGATAGGAAGGGACAGTTTGAATATCTGGTTAAGTCCCTCGAAGAACGTTTCGCTCCCCCAAATCAAACAGAACTTTACAGGGTTCAGTTAAAAGAACGGAGGCAGCGGGCCTCTGAAACTTTGCCAGAATTAGGGCAGGCGATACGACGCCTTGTAAATAAAGCATACCCAAGGGCCCCGGGGGAGGTACGAGAAACTTTAGCCATGGAACATTTTATTGATAGTTTGGTGAACAGTGAAATACGCATTAAAGTAAAACAATCTCGCCCCAGCAATCTTAACACTGCCATATGTCTGGCAGTTGAACTAGAAACCTTTTATAAGGCAGAGTACCCTAATGCACGCTTAAGAACATTAGACACGATGGACAATTCGGCAAGAGGTCGAATTGAAAATAAGAATGAAAGTTCTGACAAGATAGAGAGAATGTTGGAGGCTATGAATGAGCAACTGGCAAGTATGAGAAAAGAGTTAGATGAATTTAAGAAAAATAATACCAGGCAAAAGCAAGGGGACACGAGACCCTTTGCCTGTTACAATTGTGGGAAGCCTGGTCACATGGCAAGGAACTGTCCCTTGACCACAAGGTCGCCCAGGGGTCCAACAAGTACCAAAGACCCAAATGTTAAAATAATGTATTCGAAGCGGAGAAATAATCGTAGGCGATCACCTTATCTTGGCACCAATACAGTCAATTGCGAACCAGGTCTCTACGTAGAGGTTAAGGTTAATGGCACTACAGCCAGATTTTTGGTTGACACGGGGGCCACTATAAGTTTGGTGTCAAATTCATTGTTTGAAAAGTTCAGATGGCGTGATCGGCCAAAGGTATCCCCCATTACTCAAGACATCATGGCAGCCAACGGGGCTTCCCTTCAGGTTAAGGGTAAGGCTCTCTTTCCCATCCAGCTGGGAAATTTTCATACGGTTGTAGAAGCTGTAATAGCAGAGTTATCTGTAGAAGGTATATTAGGCCTTGATTTTCTGAAAGGTAATAACTGTAAAGTTGATCTTGAGAAGGCGGTTCTTATCCGAGATGATCAAGAGGTACCAACTGTTATGGAGGGACGTTTGGGTGTCTTCAGAATTGCTGTTAAAAACTCCGTCAGCATTGCACCGAGATCAGAAATAGTAATTCCCGGAACGGTTATAGAGCATGTTCCCGGTAGTATGGGAGTGAGCATAGTAGAGCCTCACGACGAATTTTTAAGTAAAGATGTGGCTCTTGTGGCCAAGACTCTGGTTTATGACGATGAAGTTGTACCAGTGAGATTAATGAATACAAGTGACAACGTACAAATTCTAAGGGCTGGCACGGTGATTGGCAATCTTAGTAAGGCAGAAGTAATAGAATGCGATGGTAAACAGGAAGATAGTAGTGCAAAATTAAATTCTGAGCTTGATGGCCTTTTGACTAGAGCAAGTAAGGGTCTGAACTCACAACAGAAAAGTGAAGTCGACAAATTGTTGAGAGAATTTAAGGGTCTATTCGCCGCCTCTGATTCAGATCTTGGTCACACTGATATTGTCCGCCATAAAATAAATACGGGAGATGCGAAGCCCATTAAACAGCCCCCACGGCGCACACCTGTGGCCATGAGAGAAGAGATTGATAAGCATATAGATAGTATGTTAGCAAAGAAGGTTATAGAACCTTCTGAAGGGCCATGGTCATCCGGAATCGTTCTAGTCAAAAAGAAGGATGGCACCACAAGGTTCTGCGTAGACTATAGACTTGTGAATGCATGCACCCTAAAAGATGCTTACCCTCTTCCCCGAATAGATGACTCCCTTGAACAGTTGTCTGGAAACAAATGGTTTTCAACAATTGATCTCTGTTCTGGGTACTGGCAGGTCGAAGTAGAAGAATCTGATCGCCCAAAAACCGCTTTCGCTACAAGGCGTGGACTATTTCAATTTCGTTCAATGCCGTTTGGTCTGGCTAATGCGCCAGCCACGTTCGAACGGCTAATGGAAAATGTCCTTGTGGGTCTACAGTGGGGTATTTGTATGGTGTACCTCGATGACATTATCATTATGGCAAAAGATTTTAGTGGTATGATTGAAAATTTGCGTAAAGTTTTTGAGAAACTTCAGGCCGCAGGGTTGAAACTTAAGCCTAAAAAGTGTTGCTTGTTTTCTAAAGAGGTCAAATTTCTTGGACACGTAGTGTCAGAGGATGGGGTAGCAACCGACCCTGACAAGATAAAGTGTATCAAAGAGTGGCCTATTCCTTGCAACGTCAGCGAGTTAAGGTCTTTCCTAGGCTTATGTGGGTATTATCGGAGGTATATCCAAAATTTTTCGGGCATTGCAAAATGTTTACACCAGTTGACGGAAAAGGGTAAGGAGTTCCTATGGACCGATGAGAGTCAAGAGGCATTTGAAAATTTAAAGCAGAGGCTAATCCAATCCCCAATCTTAGTCCATCCAGATTTCTCAAAAGAGTTCGTGTTAGATACAGACGCCAGTAATCTGGCAATAGGTGGGGTCTTGTCGCAAATAATTAATGGGAAGGAACGGGTGATTGCTTATGGTAGCCGGACATTGTCAAAAACAGAACGCAAATACTGCGTAACCAGGAAAGAACTTTTAGCTGTGGTCCATTTTATCAAACACTTTCGACACTTTCTCTATGGGAGAAAATTCTTGATAAGAACTGACCACAGTTCCCTTCAGTGGTTACTCAGGTTTAAGAACCCAGAAGGTCAGTTGGCGCGCTGGTTGGAGGTCATAAGTTCATACGAAATGACCATTAAACACCGGCCAGGGGCCCAACATCGCAATGCTGATGCCGTTAGTAGGATCCCTTGTAAACAGTGTGGGTTTAGGTCCGATTGGGATAGAAATTTAAATCAAGTTAACGTAGTTGTTTCTAAGGATGACGATAGTGGGAGCGAGGAGTTAGATTTAAGACAACTGCAAGAAGCAGATAAGGATCTGCAAACTGTCAAAGGGTGGGTAGACTCTGGCTCAAAACCGTCCTATCGCAGTATCGGGAAATACAGTTATGTTGTCAAGTCCCTGTGGGCCCAATGGGATTCGCTGAAGGTAGTGAACGGTATTTTGTATAGGGTACAATTAGATTCGGGGGAAAGGCAGGCACTAGTACCCATGAAAGAAAGGCGAAGAATTCTGCGTTATGCCCATGATATCGAAACAGCGGCACATTTGGGTATCAAGAAAACCTTGGCGCGGATAAGGGAAAAATACTACTGGCTATTTCTGGTTGTTGTGTTTGTAATAAGAGGAAAAAGCCTATTCCCAGGCGTAAGGCCCCAATGCAGGTTCAAGAATCTGGCTATCCAATGGAGAGAATAGCCATCGATATTTTGGGAGAGCTTCCAGAAAGTGACAGGGGAAACAAATATATTTTGGTCATTAGTGACTATTACACAAAGTGGCCAGAGAGCCACGCCATGCCTAACATGGAAGCCAGCACTGTTGCTAATATCCTGGTCAATGAAGTTGTGACCAGGTTTGGTGTACCATCAATCATACATAGTGACCAAGGTAGTCAGTTTGAGAGTCAGTTATTTAGCGAGATGTGCAAACTTTTACGAATTCAAAAGACACGCACAACACCATATCACCCGAAGTCCGACGGCATGGTAGAGCGCTTTAACAAAACGTTAGCCACTATGCTAACCAGTTATATAAATGATTACCATTCCAACTGGGATACTTTGCTCCCCTTTGTCATGATGGCGTATAGGTCAGCAGAACACGAGACTACCGGCTACACACCAAATCGACTCATGCTTGGTCGGGAGGTCGCTACACCTTTAGACCTAATATATAAGCTGCCTCCCCAAGCAAAGGCTATTCCGCAAAATCAGTGGGCCTGGGAATTACAAGATCGAATGGAAGAAGCCCATCAGTTGGTACAAAAGTATGTCTCTGGGCAAATAATAAGACAAAAGAGAAACCACGATAAAAACGCCAAGTGGTGTAAGTTTGAGAAGGGAGAAAAAGTATACGTCCACTTTCCTGTTCGTGCCCCAGGCCATTCCCCAAAATTTACAAATCTGTGGCGGGGTCCGTACGAAGTGTTGAAACGAAATTCAGATGTAACATATTTAGTTGATTGTGGTAGAAACGGCAGGGAACAAATGATCCATGTGGACAGGATGCGCCCCTGTCCTGATCAGATTCTAAGGGGGGAAGAAGTTCTTAGTACAGAAGAATTTAGTTCGGAGAAAATAGTTGAATCTGGGCAACAGTTAGATGACCCAGATGGCGAGATCCTGGATGGTCCTTCCCCATTAATCGATGTTGGTGTCGATTCAATAGTCAGAGGAAGGAGGCTTAGAAGACCTCCGGTGTGGTTTAAAGATTATCAGTAATAGTTAACTTTCCATATCTTTGTAATGTAAATATGTACAGATTCTTTTATTTATTTTAGAAATGGTGAACACGAAGACCACACCAGCAAAGTCTCCCTTGGGTAGTTACCGGTGTCCCGTTTGCGGGGAAAAGTTTGCCACTTCCGAAGAGTGGGGAAGTCATATAGTTTCTTGCTGTGAGGAGAAACGGGCGTCGACGGCGTTTGTATGTAGTGAGCCCGCCTGTACGTACGCCGCTACCCAAGCAAGGGATTTAAAAAGGCATCAGAAAAGGAAACATAAAGACTGTAATATTTCTCCAGACAGTGATTCTGACTTAGAAGAGATCCCGTTAAGCCAGGCACGGCCCCTTATTCCTGCTCCAGTCACTTGTTCGGAACCTCCGTGTAGTCCTGATGTTCCCCCGATAAGGAAGCCGACTGCACCCTTACCAGTTTATGGTTCCATTAGGAAAAGACATTTAATGGAACAACTGACTGATAGTATAAAGGAGCCGGTGAAGTTGCCCAGAACTACGGCAACTCTGGGTAGGTGTGATTTGACTGTGGATACATCTCCTATCCTGTCGCCGGTGCTATTCGCAAGTCCGGTTGCCCAGACTCAAGTAACGTCTTCAGTAGGGATGCGTGTCTCCCGCCAACCTACAACGGGACTTCACGTTACGTCCAAGAGATCTATAGGAACGCAGACTCCTTGGATCATGGAAGTCTCTGCAAACATGGTTGTGCATCATCATTTGAGACGAACAGTCAGAGTACGCTACGAAGAAGGCGTTAAAATTGAGGAGACCACAGAAGAAACGTGGGACGATTGAACCCCATGTCATGAATATAATTAGTCCTTAACATGCTTAATGGATGCCAGGAAGGCCACACGTCAGCAGAACAAGGGATGTTCGTGTCGTGAATAGATCCATGTCCAGGAAGGACACTATTTGTTTGGACTTGTGAATAAGTTGTTTTTAATGATAAACAATAAACGTTGGTAACGATACTGTGGAAAATATATCCTTTCTTACGAATAAAGGAATTCAATTGTGTATAATTGTTTAACTGTTGTTTTTTTTTTGTATGTAGTCCTTCGGATGAGACGGTAAACCGAGGCCCCGTGTTCAGGAACGGTCACAGCCTGGGCACGTTAAAGATCCCTCCTGCAGAGTTCGTTAAGAGTAGGCTCCTTGGGGCCGCTGCAGAGGCAAAATTTGTTAGGGAACCCAAAATTGTTATCTTTAGGCCGTGACATTCTAAATTGCAGACGTAACTATGTATTTTTTTTTAGGTATTCGTAGATAAGTGTTTGTTAGGTACATGTATTTTAAGATGGGAGTTTAATAATGTTTCCTTGCTGTTTAGAAGTTATTTTGCAAGATAGTAAGTTATTGTTGGACGAGATACCACATACCACGTGTAGTTTCGATTTGGCTGTTAGTATTGATAAGGCTGATAGGATCCGGACATGTAGGTAGACGATGGGTCTACGTGTTGTATATTTATATGTTTCCAGCGTTGGAGTCTGGTTGGACACTTAGAGATTAACCTGATGTATGGTTCAGGGTTGAATTGGAGCCGTTGCTGTTCGGTTTCGTTAGTGACGAGGCATGTGTGCCTTGCTTTAGAGTACATGTCCAGTGCGTAACGCTGCTTTGCAGGTTGATAGAGTTTGTGTCTGAAATAGGACAACAGGTTAGTGATGTTTTCAGCTTATCATTGATGTAAATGCGAGGACGCATTTCTTTGAGGCGTGGGTAATGTGACGAAATGTATTTACTTAACCTTTGAAAGTGGTTTAGTGCAAGTATATTTCTGCGAGGCAAGATGAATTCGTAACTCTACTTTCGTTTTCTGATTGTTTTGATAGTATAGTAATTAAGGAAACAGTTCGGACAATTGTCCGGGAAACAATTAGTACGTTGTCCGATCAGAGTTGATTGATTGAAAGCCGTCGGTACATACTTTGTCGTTAATAAAGCATCTGGGTAAATTAAAACACGTAAGTGATACGGAATTGTTTTATTTGGTTTAGAGATTATTTTGGTTAGAGGCTACAAAAATCGGTATATAAGGCGAAGTTTCTCAGTTCTCAGGGCAGTTCTGCATAAGGACGCCAAGTTGTTAGGTAGTTCTGCATAAGGACACCAAGTAGATAGTTTCCAATAGGGGCTCCTACATTGATAATAGCTAAAAAGGTATTTAATATAAGGTTTACAGTGCAATTGGCTATTTCTGAATAAGGAGTAGACCATTGGTACTGTTTAAATAAGGCAGTGACAAAGTTGGCCTGACAAGCGGTCACTTTGTACCAGTGGGCATCTGGTTCTGAATAAGGACCAGAGATACACCGGTATTATTCTGTATACCTTTTTCTGTGAACAGGAGGCATTGTACATCTCGTCCCTGTGGGCTAGCGCCACTCTGACTCTGAATAAGGGACAGAGGGACGTTGGTCCTATGTCCAATTAATAGTTCAGTACAGGAGTCAAAGTACCCGAAGTCCATACCATTTATAGGCAATTATTAGCAATCTTAGAGTTATAATAGGTTGAACGAACACATTGGAAACGTTGATAGGGTTAAGGGCTAAATCTAGATTATACGCTACCATTGGTTAAGGTCCAGAAGGCAGTCATATAGCACCCAGCAAATCCGGGGAAATAACCTCGGCACGTATCCACGAGGTAAAGCTGGTGTTGTGCCAGTTTTCCCTATCTGGCGTGTGGGGTACGACCCCCTGCACGTTACAATATATTGACCTCGGACTTCGTCCCCGGTCAATATAGGCCTAACAGGTCCATATATAATGTACTGACCTCGTCAAAAGTCCATCATTTATATATTACATATGTAGACATATTATGGTCTTTTTTAGGGTTGGTGCAAGGGTTGAGTTATTTTTTTCATGATTTTGTTATGTACATATATCCGGATCTAAATTTAGTAACATAGCGTCAATACGTAAAAATAGAAACATAGCGTCAATATAGGTAAAAATAGAAACATAGCGTCAATATACCAAACAAGGCAAGGCTTTGATTTCAAAGTAAAGAAATACACTAAATATCCTTAAAACCACGTGACTAAATAATCCAATGAAAATGTAAGAATCATAAACCATATGTAATATTAATCAAATAAGGACTTTTTACGAGGTCAATACGTAGTTATATGGACCGTGGAGGAAAATATTGACCGAGGACGAAGTCCGAGGTCAATATTTTTCTACACTTCCATATAACTACGTATTGACAGAGTAAAAAGTCCTTAATTGTTATATTACATATGAATTTTTCTCTATTTATTTAAATTTAGAATAATAAATTGCTTTTTACTATTTTTAGAAACAAGCCTTAAATATGCTTTATAAATAGTAACATGCCTATATAAATAGATCTATTTTTAGAAACAAGCCTTACATATGCTTTATAAATAGTAACATGTCTTAAATATGCTTTAAAAATAGTAACAAGCCTTAAATATGCTTTAGAAATAGAATATATACACAGAATATTTTGGGGGGACATTGTCTACACGAACCAATCAAAATTAGGACTTAACACACCATATGTAATATATTTGTATATTTTCAGGTTAAAAAGAAGACCAAAGAAACTGTGTATGGTAAACCGACTTCATCAATAGTGCAGGAAGTACTACGCCAGCATGCCGACCCTACAGCACCACCAGCCAGTAGACCAAATCCATCCTCTCTTGTCCGTTCTGGTAACAGACAGCGTTTGGGTACTCGTCCAGCTGACCCGGCTAACTTAGAATCCGACCTAGACTTAGATTTCCTTGACCAAGCAACACCACTTTTTACGCAGAGATCTTTTGGTGGGTGACCGTCGTCACATTGTATTTTACACTGACCGTCAACTTCAACTGCTTGCTGCTGCAAAGACTTGGTATATGGACGGCACCTTCCGTGTTGTCAGCGATCCATGGGTTCAACTGTTCTCCATTCACGCCTTTATCAAGTCGGACAACAACTTGAAACAGATTCCACTGGTGTTCTGTGTGATGTCTGGCAAGAGAAAATAAGACTAATACGAGGTATGTTGATTTTATGTGTCAGTGAAATTGAATTGTTGTATGAGGAATAAATGAACCAACGTACTATATACTATAAATGAAAAATAACGACACTAGCAATTGATATGTCAGCACGTTTAAGGTGTTACCAGGTGTTAATTGACACCCCGCAAGGCAAATAACATGTGTAATCAACATGAACAAATCTACAATTTTTTATGCAGCGAGAGTTAATTCTTGTACAAACACAAAGATTGAGCTGTTTCAGTTATAATTATTGTAATTATATGTCTCTGATAAAGATTTTGATAAAGATGATATGAACACTTTAAAAATGTTGACAATACTTACTTAAAAATTAAACGTAGTAAAAAATGTTAATTAACTGTATGCAATTCGCTTCTAATTACTACTTTTTATATTGAAGGTCCTACGTTTTATTGACCACAGACTTCCAGAGCATATTGCTCTTCATGGATTTGTTGCCGACTTTGAGACTGGTTTATGATATGTCATAAACTGAGGCAACGCTTCCCACAGTTACCTATCCAGGGGTGTGTTTTTCACTGGTCGCAAGCAGTATTTCGTAAAGTGCAAGAACATGGCCTTCAGGTACTATTTACTATATACATTATTCTAAATCCTGCCGATTATGGGCCAAGCAAGCAAACACAGTCAAGTCGTTTGTAAATTTAACACTTAATCGGTTTTTAAAAGTAAAAGCTTGTTATAATATATTAATTATTTTTATAATTCATAGTCATTCTAATGCAATATTCATGTTATTATATGTACTCTTTTTTATTACAGACTGTTTATAACCAACGGGACGAAGTGTACTGCTTTCTTCGTCAAGTTATGGCATTGCCTTTCCTCCCACCAGAACACATCCAGGAAACATTTATGGAGTTGGACAGACGTGCCCCAGATGCCATTGTTCCGGTAATGGACTACATATACAGCACTTGGATCACCAGCACAGTATTTAACGTCAATCACTGGTCTGTGTTCATGTCTACTGTGCGCACCAACAACGACGTTGAAGGGTGGCACAACCGCTTCAACGGCAATGTCGTCACCAGAGGAAAGGTACCTTTCTACTTCTTGGTAACGGAACTTTTTGCCGAAGCTTCAGATATTCCTCTTCAGCTGAGATTGGTTTCTGAAAGTAAACTTCAGCGGTATCAACGAAAGAAGTCTAGACAGCTACAAGGCCAGATATTTTCCCTATGGGAGCCAGTCAGCTGTTGAGGCAGTGTGGATAAGTGTACCAGCACAGTAAAATTCATTGTGATTTCATTAATGGACTAAAAGAAAAACACTGAAATATCATGGACAAAAGTTTAAAGTAGTGCTTTATTTAAAAATCATATGTTTTGTATCAGTGCTTTATGTTTCATCAAAATTTATGTCAATTGTTCTGTTATACTTTATTATTAAATATGAAGAATTAAACATTTTTTTTATATATATTATGTTTTTTACTTATACCATAAGTATGCATTAAATGATTAAATAAAGAGTAAACCACTTACCATAGAAACGAATGAAAATAAATACTGGTCGAAAATAAATATTGGTCTTCATACAAAAACATATATATTTTATAAGTGCCGAAGTGTCTAAATCAGGGTGCCGAAGTGTCCAATCACGGTGCCGAACTGTCTAGGTGCCGAAGTGTCTAGAATTCTTTAGCCCCCCCCCCCCTTTTAATGAATTAAGGATCTCTTTCTAATTGGTTTAGAAATGTACGGAAAAAAATGCATAACATACGGACCTTTGCTAGGTATTATATGCAACCGGAAGTAGAATTTTGACCAATCATAAACATTACGCCAAAGTTTGAATGAAGAGGATGGGAGTAAAACATTTAATATTTGTATAGTTGTTATTTAAAAGAGAGGTAACAGACTATATATTTAGACATTACTAAAATAAAATGTACCCTGGTAAACTAATGATATAGAGTATGCGTTGCCAAGCACAAAATATATGTGGTTTCAATCGAGAAATAAATCACGATGGGTATGATGCTGTACTCATTTAAACATGGACAGGCCTTTATATTCTACTTCTATACTCCGTCACAGGATCTGTGACGGCTAATTTATAGTCGCTGAGCCATTACGCAGACCGTCAGTAACATGACAAGTGTCACACCCTTCATTTCTTTATAATTCCTCACACCAGACCATATATTCGATTACTTTTAGTTTTAGTTTACATTATAGTACAGTAAATTAGTGCCATTTTGCTGATTGTGCTGTTATTTTCTTATTAAAATCAATGGTAAATGCTTCATAGGATTGATTTCACTATATTCCATTCAAAACAAATTATGCTTCCTTTTTCAAATGCCAATTTTTCCCAAAAATTGTCAAACTAAAAAAAGATTGGGTGGCAAGGGATCTCCTGTACCTGTATTCTTGAAAAAATATTTCAAATAGATATCACAAGTTTAATTCAGCACTGTATTTAAATAGAACAGGGTACATAAAACAACAAACAACAAATATTACAAATTCAAATGTTCATATAAAACAGCAGTGATAAAAGAAAGCCTTCTGTACTTTTAGTCTTCATTTGGCCATGACTGGATTGCTTGAATTTTTCAACTGTCTCTGTCTAGTTTTTCTCAATCATTTGTCTCTTGCGGTATTGGTACTGTGTTTCTGTGCTGCGTCTCTTCCTGAGTACGTTGTGACCGTGTACCTGGTTTAATCTCTCTACTCTCTTATAAAAAGCATATCCAAAATGTACATTTCAGCTTATTATGTTGGTGGCGGTTTATTTTTGCCTTTAATGAAAGTGTAACATTAGGTAATAAACAAGCAATTAACAAATACGCCATATTTAAAATACAATTATCTCACAGAAATATCACTTACCCCCTCGTTACACTTTCTTCTCAAGGTCGATTTCTCTACATTTGTTTAATTCCAGGATGTGTCTAATTACCAACAGTGGCTGTGACCCATAAAGAGTACATAGCCCTTGTGACCAATAAAGAGTACATGTCCTTTGTTGGAAATCGTAACTGATTGATAAACGAACATTATTAAATTGGTTTCAAAATAAATAAAAATTTGAAAATATATTTTATTTTAATCATTGGATTTGATAAACTTATAATCCTTGTTTTTACTACTAGTATGAGCATAAAATAATCTATGAATTTATGTATAAATGTATTTTAACAATTGTATTTTATTAAACAAACGTAGCGAAAGAAAAGATCAATGTAAACATAAATGCTTATTCAGCACGATCACAAAATTTGACTAAAAGCCTCAAATCCTAGAAAATACTAGTACCCTGGGTTTTGTTACTGTGACATTTATGGTTGTTATTTGGTATACATGTATCTGTAGCCTTTGTAATAAGAAATGTGTTGATCCATCGAATCAGTTTTAATTGAGTATGTTAATTTGATGTTTTATTTTTGTTTGTAGGAGTATGGATAACATCAAAGTGGCTATTCGTGTCCGTCCCATGATTGCAAGGTAAGATAACATTGTAAAATAGTAAAAATATAAAGGATTTAGGGATAAAATTGTAGTTCATGTACATGTTGTTAATAGTTTGTAGAAAACAAAATTGGCTATTGACACCACAAAAGAACACATTAGCCATTGTTTATGTTTTATTTTATTATCTATAGACTACACTTGTATTTTAGTTACCTATTTTATCTATCCAAACTTCTACCTTTTAACCAGGTTTTCAGCGAAAAACCAATCTTGCCTAAACTTTGGATATAGCAAGCTTGCAAGAAGACCTAGCTTGGGATTGGATTTGAGCCAGTAGGATCAAGGTCAAGGTCACTAAAAACAATATTTTACTTCAAACGTCCAAATTATTTTTGTTTAACAACCTAACCTTTGAGTTTCAGGACTTATCGGCCATTAGAACATAAATATATACATGTACTACTCAGTTTTACACCTTGTGTGAACTAGAAGCATTTTAGGCACACCATATAAGAATTTAAATTGCCATAATAAACATTTTCTCCTAAAAAAATCTACATAAAATGACCTCAAAAGTAATCATTTTCAATGCTTTATTGCAACTTTAGATGAGTAGTGACCTACTATTATTTTGGTAACAAATCACATATGCATCAGCCTGTTTCACAAAGATTTTTTGGAAATTTTTGCCGGTTTAAAGTATTCTGGCCCTTCATCAAGTATTGTGTGCTTTTTGGTCGGATTTCACAGAGTGAAAATCCGGGTTATAGTATGGTGAATGGCAGGCCGGCGGTGTGTGGGCGGGTAAAAATTTGTATAACAGTTTTCTCAGCAACTACTAATCACATTCTCTTGAAATTTGGTATGCAGGATCTACATGGCCTCACATAACGTAGGATTCCATTTCAGGTCTGTCCCTCACCTACTTCCTGTTAGCCAACTTAGTTAATTTTTAACGAAATCCGGCCATTTCTGTCATCTTGGTCGATTTGTTTAGTTTTTACAAAAAGAATCTATATACAGAGACCCCTGTTTGTTTTGATTTTGATTTTTTGTTTGTTTGGGAGGATCTTTGCAGAGTTGTTAATGATCACAAGATGATGTCGTCAAATCATATTTTATCCATGTGCACATACAAGATCATGATGGGTAAACGAAAAACATAAAAATCATGAAAGAAATCAGGATTTTACTTGAACCTTATTATTATTGTGAATTTTAAATTCAATTTCATGAGACCCAAAGGGTCAGTGTGAGCTATCCTCATCACTTGGCTTCCGTTCTAATTGTCATCATCGGCCGTAAACTTTTCACATTTCAATCTTCTTATCCAAAACCACTTGGCCAATTAGACCAAACTTGGCATGAATGTTTTATTGCGTGGTTCTCAACAAAGATTCAGTTTTTGTTGCTGATCAAATATTAAACATGGAAGCGAGGGCCATTAATAGGTTTTAAATCTGATTGGCTGAATTACAACTTCTTCTCATAAACTGCTTTGCAGATTGATTTGAAATATTGCACAAATGTACCTTAGATGCTTTTCTCCAAAGTTTAATTTTTTGTGCGGATCCAGATTCCAAGATGGCCACCATCGCAGGACTTAGTTTAACATAGGACCCTATAGGAAAATATATATAAACAACTTCTTCTCAAAAACCTTTCCACACAATGATGCCAAATTATGAAGAAATGAATGTTGGATAGTTATCTTATTATTTTGAGTTTTTGAGCTATTTGCAAATTCAACATGGCTTCCAGGGCCAGTAATGCATTCTGATAGGCTGAAATTTCAAAAATCTTTTTACAAACAGCATGGCACATTGATTTGAAAGATTGCATAAATGTACATTAGATGGTCTTCTTTAAATTTTAAGTTTTTTGTGACGATCTAAAATCCAAGATGGCCACCACCTTGGAACACAGCTTAACAAAGGATCCTAAGGGAAAAACTTACAAATAGATGTAGCTTCTTCTATGAAACTGTTCCACACAATTATGGCAAATTATGCAAAAATGAAGCTTGAATAGTTATCTTATTATTTTTTAGTTTTTTTTTAGCAAATTGGAAAGTCAAAAGGGCTGCCACAAATGCCTTCTGATTGGCTGAATTTCAAATTTCTTTCCTCTCAAACCACTCGGCAGAAGGAATTGTGATATTGCAGAAATGTACCTCAAATGGTCCTCTACTAACTTTGAGTTTTTTGTTTCGATTCAAGAATGCTGCCACCATGGAACATCACTTAACATTGTAACCTATGAGAAAAACATAAAACAACTTCTTCTCCGAAACTGTCCTACAAATTGCTGAAAATTAGAAATTCAACATGGCAAAATCCATAGAAACATCATCTTCACATAAACTTTAATATTTTAATAAAAATGTCTCTTAAAGAGCTATTTGTAAGTCAGGTGAGCGATACAGGCTCCTAAGAGCCTCTAGTTTTTTACTCTGCTCACAAAGTGGCGGTGTAAATTATGTGAAACCCTCCTTATGGAGCCTGCAATGTAGCAAATAAAAAATTCAATCCTCTATTTATTTTTCCAAAATTCAAAATATTAGTTATTATTTGCAATACAAATTTAGAAAAGTCTGCCAGGTGCATTTGTGTACATTTGTTTATTTTACTGAAAAGCAAGGGAAGCAATTGCATTGTTTTATTTATTTTAAGAACATTTTTTTACAGCATTTTGTCCTGGATCTAATTCTGACCCTTAGTTTGAATGTAAATATAAAAAGAAAAGACAAGAAACAGTTCAGAAATTTTTATCTTGTTCTATTTCGAGATTTCCATTCTTTGAAATTTACATTTTCTCAGTGAAGCTTGATCAAAGAAATTACATTCAATCAACATGACACAATTCTACGCTTTTGACACCTGCTGTGGTTAACAATTGTTACCGCCATAAACTTTCTGTAAATTATGTACAACTTTAATCAGTAAGGGGGTGAGTGATCTAGAATAACACCTGTAATTGATTCATGGTCTTATTTCCGGTCATTTTGTTCAGTTTGATAACTATGATATACTGGTGCCAAAAAAAAAAGGCCAAAGGCAATCTTTTGTCGCTAATTGAAATAAAAAATCACAAGTGGTGACTTTGAGGAAGCCCTGCCAACCCCTGTCAGCAGGTAATAGGACCAAATTCTGTCATTAATCTGACAAATCACATTTTTTATCAGATTATGTCAGGAGTAAAATTCGGCCTATGTTTAATTGTATGCTAATATACATGTAGCATAGTAATATTAGTAATGTTGTTGTCTTATGTAATTCCAGGGAACAAAAAATGGGATTTGACAGTAATTGGATTATAAGAGACAATACTATGGCTCCAATGGAAAATGGAAAGATTGGCACCCCATATAATTTTGGTACATTCATTTATATTTATTTGTTCACATTGTGTACAGGTTACAAATTGTAATGATGTGCAGTGATTTGCTATTAAATGGAAAGTATACTACAATGGCAAGAATGATCAGCTATACCTTAAAAATAACATTTATTAGTTCAATTAAACAAATGTTGTGTATGTGGTTAATAGATGGCAACTTTAACTATTCACATGAATGCACAATTCTAATGCAGTTCTTGATATAACGTCGATTCCACGATTGATGCTGTGAGATGTTAACTTAAGCGCACACATTATTTCCAGTAAATATGTTGAAGTTGTTAGATTATGTCAGCTCCTCTATAATGCATGATAGGATGTCAACATTTAGTTAATAGGTTTCTGATGAATAGTGCATGACAGTCTGGAAGGTGTCACATTACCTTGGCCTCAATTTCACAGTTCAGTGACTGTTCAATTTGTTGGAGTAGATCAGTTCCTCATTAGCTTTGGATGATAGGGTATAGAAGGGTGTTCACAAAAGGCCAAGGACAGCCTGCCCCTTTGAAACCTTTTGAGAGAAAGCTATTCAGCATTTTTAAGAAATGATTTTTCATTATGAAAATTTGATAAATGTTTTATAGATAGAATATTTGACCAAAACAAGACAACACTGGATATTTTTGAAGAAATATGCAAACCAGTAATCACTGGTGCTGTACAAGGATTTCATGGTAAGGTTATTGTTATAATAATTATTTTTAATAATTTTTCGACTATACAAATACGAATAAGCTTTATTTATAAATAATCAGTGATTTTGTTAGCTTGAATTTGCTTCAGAATTTTTGCTGTTTCCCCTGACCAAATTTCCAAAATTTTGTCTAAATATTTCCCAATTTTTGACAAAAGTCCCAACAGAAAACCATAAGAACAGGCGATCATGGTCTATATTATTCATGGCTTCAATTGGAGGGCGACTCCAAGTTTTTGTTCCAAATTTAATAAGAAATCTTCATATTTTTGTCGCTCTGTGTTTATCGTATTTTACGCACCATAACAAAACACAGTGTAGGTAGCACTGCACAGCGGCAAAATATGACCGAAAAACTAGTTGAAAGCAAATGAAGTTTAGAAATTCAGGAGTGGATATGAACTCTGCAGGACATTGCACAATACAATGGCACCATTGTTAAACGAGTATTGCAATAATTTCAACACAATAATAATTAGTATTTTGGCAGTCATTTTAATTTTTTTATTTTACATATGTTTACATTCTTGTAAAAGTGCATTTGACATAAAATACAAATTTTTTATGCCCCTGTGGGGGGGGGGGGGGGATGGGGCATAAACTCGTGTCCATCCGTCCATATGTACGTACATATTTCTGTCAAGCTTTTCTCAGAAACTGTAGATGAGAACAATTTGAAATTTGGCAGGGTGGTTCAGTATCACAAGTTGTTCGTCCTAAGCGACTTTCAGACCTGTCAGACAACTACTTTCTGTTTGGGACTTCATTTGTACGTAAATACGTCCGTTCGTATGTACGACTTTCCGTCAAGCTTTTCTCAGAAACCTTACATGAGAACAATTTGAAATTTGGCAGGGTGGTTCAGTATCACAAGTTGTACGTCCTAAGCAACTCAGACCTGTCAGACAACTACTTCCTGTTTGGGACTTCATTAAGCAGGGGCATCTGTGTCCCATGGACACATTCTTTGATATTTTTTTTTAGATGTAAAACCATTACTTTTTCCCAATTTCAAGGAAAACATCGATAAATTTTCCTAATTGAAAAGAAGGGGGCTGTTTTTAAAAAAGGCAACAAAATCACTGATAATGACGTTAGCTTCTGGTACCCTTGTCGTTACTTCTAACTATATTTAGTATTCTGTTCTGGTTTACGGCTTGTTGTTGTATACGATATTTGTTTGTGATGTCAGGCTATCATTCCAATACATGCCCAAAATTTCAAGTAAAAAATCGGCTAGAACTGCAATTTGTTCATGTTGTTCATTAGTATAAAATGTATTTTCTGGTTGCAGAATAAAAACAACATTCGTACATTGTCAGAAAATATACAGTTTATTTGTTCTCGCTGCGAAACAGGTAAGAAATGCTCATCAGAACCTCACATTTCTACTTGTTTCTAAGGCTTGTACAAATAAACTGTATATTTTCTGACTGTACTAATATTGTATATGTATTGATATTTAACAAAAGCGTTACCTGGTCATTAAAGTGTTTACTATGGGATACATATTGGTTTTTGTCTTGTCAGCTAGTTTATTCAGCAAAAAAGTTTGTTCCAAAAGATTTTCCATTTATACATAAAAATCTAGTTAAAACTAACCCAATGGTTTCATAACTGTTTTCCTATCAAATAGATTTTTGGCATTTTCCACAGTAAACATGGAATTTCTATTTCTCAGGGTTCAACATTAACTTTTTTATTTACTTGTCCTTTCGGACAAGTGGTGTAAACAGTTGACCTGTCCGAAATTTACATTCACTTGTCCAAACTTTCTTTCAATATTATAAACTAATAGTACATGTCACTTGCCTTTTATGATTCTCAATTAATTCATTGAATTAAATGTGCTGTATTATTGAGTTTTTAAAAATATATTGGTGTATAAAGTAAGCAGATTGAAGAGAAAGCTCAGAAGTTAAATGCTTATAGTTACTGGTAGAAAAAAATTAGGATGATTGTTGTAGAAATACAGTACAAAGGCGTAATAGCTTAACAGCTTACAAAAGGGCACCCATTATCTTTTAAAATTGATTTGAATCAAACAAGTAGTTTAAATTATAGTGGGATAAAGTATCATTGGAAGAAGAGAACTTATTAACTTTCCAGTCTTCTGTTTACAAAATAAAATACATCACACATTTCCATGTTAATTTCAATGAAATGAATCAAATGTCACAAAACTGTACAATAAAATAAATGTTTCTTTGTCATGAGTAAGTACACAAGTTGATTGAATTATCAAATGAAGAAGAACTAGAAGATTGTGTAACATTTATTATGTATTCAATAGAAAAATGCAATATTACAAATATTTAAACAGATTAAAATGATTGTTTTAAAGTGACTACCAAAATACTAATTTATTATGTTTGAATCTTTGCAGTAATCATTATCGTATTTGCAATCTCCGTAACCGACTTCGTATCCTCTCCGGAGACTTGTCGTATTTTCGTGTTTTCTTTTTACTGGTTTCGTCAAGAGATATTATACTACGCTTTATGTAATCTGTAAAAGTAATGCAGGAACCAGCTTACAAATGGCGCGTTAACATGATAAACATAACGGGGTGAAAGAAATGCAACGATATCTGATCCAAATGGCTATAAAATTAAAAGGCGATCTACAGCAACTTCAAAATCGCTTTTAAAGATGAACAAGGCAATCAGGACTATGATTTTTAAATTGCTAGCCTTTAAGATTGTTTCAAACTTTTTACTTGTCCGATCGGACACGTACCAGATAGGTTTTACTTGTCCGAACCAGACTTTAACCTGTCCCGGGCGATCGGACAGCCGTTAATGTCGAACCCTGTTTCTGCATGCGTGTTTGCTATGTAGTAAGTGTAAGATCCTATCCAGCTTACACTGGACCTTTACTAAGGTGTGTAGTGGTTCAAGGCATATTTAGGTATTTTTTATCATTAGGATTCTCAAGATCAAAATGGAAATGTGGTTACAAAATATAGGGAAGTTTACATACTAATGTTTTGTTCAGACCATCTGATTATAAATCCCTTATTAGATCAGACAATGAATGTAAAATATTAATAATGCACAATCTACAACAGTATTTGTCAGAATAGAATCAAGGTTGAAATCAGATAATATGAGACACATTTGACTAATTATTTATATCTGTGGAATGTATCATATGCAATGATTTTGTATTTGTACATAACCTGTTTATTCTCCTTTCAGGTACCATATTTGCATATGGTCAAAGTTCATCAGGGAAAACATTTACCATGTCTGGATCACCAGAACATCCAGGAATAATATCACTTTCAATTGAAGATATATTCAGACAAATGAAAAATGTAAGTAGAAACCAAAACCACTTAATCAATTATTATCATTTCTTGTCAGACAGTTACTGTAAACCCCAATCTGTATAAATATAAAATGGAATTGTAGATTGTGTATATGGTTTTTTCATAATTTTGCAATTTAAATCTGTATTCTTTCCTAAGAATTATTTTTTAATTGTTTACTACTGTTGTAGACACCAGACAAAGAGTTCTTGCTAAGAATATCATACATGGAGATATACAATGAGAGAGTCTCAGATTTGTTGTCTACAGAAGACAAAACAATCAGAATTCAAGAAGATATGGTTTGTATATATTTAGTACAGTTTTTAAACAATTCAAGTGATCAAAATATCAATTACAATGATAACAATTCTGTACTATGCATAAATAAAAAATTAGGGTAATTAACTAATCACATTGTGTTATGAACAGTGTAGCAACACAGTTTTTAGTGCTAGCTTGGTTCACTCTGGCTCCAACTCTGCCAACAAACTGATCATTATGATACAGGTGAACACAAATGGCTAAAAGTGTTGTCAATCAATCCAAGTGTTTAGTTAAATACTTGTTTTGACATTGAATGAAGACAAAAGCCAAACAATTGTTAGGGAAAACAATAATACCCCAAAAAGATAAATGTATTATATTTGAAACTTCTTTGCATCAGCATTGAAAGTCACAATAAATTTTAATGGTAACACATTGGCAGCAGAGAGCAGTAACAGACCTTACTGACATAAAAGAGTCATTTTGTACTTCTGCACCCTTAGAAATACTTTACACTGTCCAATCAGAACACTACATTGATGCCATGATATACTTTACACTGTCCAATCAGAACATTATATTGATGCCATGATATAATTTACACTGTCCAATCAGAACATTACATTGATGCCATGATATAATTTACACCATCCAATCAGAACATTACATTGATGCCATGATATAATTTACACTGTCCAATCAGAACATTACATTGATGCCATGATATACTTTACACTATCCAATCAGAACATTACATTGATGCCATGATATAATTTACACTGTCCAATCAGAACATTACATTGATGCCATGATATACTTTACACTGTCCAATCAGAACATTACATTGATGCCATGATATACTTTACACTGTCCAATCAGAACATTACATTGATGCCATGATATACTTTACACTGTCCAATCAGAACATACATTGATGACATGATATAATTTACACTATCCAATCAGAACATAACATTGATGCCATGATATAATTAACACTATCCAATCAGAACATTACATTGATGCCATGATATACTTTACACTATCCAATCAGAACATTACATTGATGCCATGATATAATTTACACTATCCAATCAGAACATTACATTGATGCCATGATATAATTTACACTGTCCAATCAGAACATTACATTGATGCCATGATATAATTTACACTGTCCAATCAGAACATTACATTGATGCCATGATATAATTTACACTGTCCAATCAGAACATTACATTGATGCCATGATATAATTTACACTATCCAATCAGAACATTACATTGATGCATGATATAATTTACACTGTCAAATCAGAACATTACATTGATGCCATGATATAATTTACACTTTCCAATCAGAACATTACATTGATGCCATGATATACTTTACACTGTCCAATCAGAACATTACATTGATGCCATGATATAATTTACACTGTCCGATCAAAACAGTACACTGATGCCATGATATAATTTACACTATCCAATCAGAACTTTACATTGATGACATGATATACCGTATATCTTCGCCTATAAGACGACTTTTTAGGAGGAATTTAAGCTTTCCTGGGAAGGGGGGTCGTCTTATAGGAATGGTCAACCACTTGGGGGTAAAATTTTATCAATATCTAAAAAGGTAAGTGGGAAAAATTACGATCTTACCAAGGAATTTTACGATCCTCTTTCCGAAAAATCGTAAAATTTCTCCATATCAAAACGTCCTATAGTTCGGGATATACGGTATGTTATTAACGGTAATTGTATTTCAATTCAAACATGTAATTTGTTCTTGTTTATTGTTTATTTAGTAGTGAATTCAAAAATCTTTTGAAGTGTTGACCCTTAGCTTGTTGTGATGTGTTGATTACGTTGTCCCAATTTTAAAAGATCAATTAGATTATTAAAGTATTAATTTATTTAATACTTGAATTATAGGTGAAAGATGTACAATTAGAATTTTAAAAGTTTGATAATCATATGTTTATTCACAGCTTGGCATGTTCAGTGTCAAAAGATAATCCGATTATCTTGTGTTAAGAGTTGCTCATGTCATGTAAGAATTTTAATGTTGATCCAAATTTGATAGGGCAATTAAACTTAAAAAATATATACCAATTTGCATGGACAAGTGTTGTAAATTACTGTAAATAAATTTTTGTTCAAAATAATTACAAAAACAAAGCTGATGATTATCGATTTAATGAGATGTTCTATTTGTCTTTTATTATCAAAACAGGAAGTAACCTTCTTCAGTTTGAAGGAAGTAGATATCTCCCCATCTATATCTCCCGCCGTTATCAAGTACGTTTTGCTCCCCTTTTCCTTAGTATTCCCCTGATGATAATAACTGTTTGATGATAAATTATTTAAGTATTAATAAGTTGTTTTTATTGTGCCAATATTATTTCTAATACAAGGACAAGTTTATTCTTGATAAAGACACAAAGTCTTGTAGATATTTTTCTAATTTGATGGTCGTCTTATAGCAGGGTCAAGACGAAAGTACTGAATTGTTTTCATGAAAAAGGGGGGTCGTCTTATTGGCGCCGTAGTCTTATGGGCAAGTATGTACGGTAATTTACACTATCCAATCAGAACATTACATTGATGCCATGATATAATTTACACTATCCAATCAGAACATTACATTGATGCCATGATATAATTAACACTATCCAATCAGAACATTACATTGATGCCATGATATAATTTACACTATCCAATCAGAACTTTACATTGATGACATGATATAATTTACACTGTCCGATCAAAACAGTACACTGATGCCATGATATAATTAACACTATCCAATCAGAACATTACATTGATGCCATGATATAATTTACACTATCCAATCAGAACATTACATTGATGCCATGATATAATTAACACTATCCAATCAGAACATTACATTGATGCCATGATATAATTTACACTATCCAATCAGAACATTACATTGATGCCATGATATAATTAACACTATCCAATCAGAACATTACATTGATGCCATGATATAATTTACACTATCCAATCAGAACATTACATTGATGCCATGATATAATTTACACTATCCAATCAGAACTTTACATTGATGACATGATATACTTTACACTGTCCGATCAAAACATTACATTGATGCCATGATATAATTTACACTGTCCAATCAGAACATTACATTGATGCCATGATATACTTTACACTGTCCAATCAGAACATTACATTGATGCCATGATATAATTTACACTATCCAATCAGAACATTATATTGATGCCATGATATAATTAACACTATCCAATCAGAACATTACATTGATGCCATGATATAATTTACACTATCCAATCAGAACTTTACATTGATGACATGATATAATTCACAGTGTCCAATCAAAACATTACATCGATGCCGTGATATAATTTACACTGTCCAATCAGAACATTACATTGATGCCATGATATGATTCACAGTGTCCAATCAAAACATTACATCGATGCCGTGATATAATTGACACTGTCCAATCAGAACATTACATTGATGACATGATATAATTTATTAATCCAATCAGAACATTACAAAGATGCCATGATATACTTTACAGTGTCCGATCAAAACAGTACACTGATGCTATGATATAATTTACACTGTCCAATCAGAACATTACAATGATGACATGATATAATTTATTAATCCAATCAGAACATTACATTGATACCATGATATACTTCACACTGTCCAATCAGAACATTACAATGATGCCATGATAAAATTTACACTGTCCAATCAGAACATTACATTGATGCCATGATATACTTTACACTGTCCAATCAGAACATTACATTGATGCCATGATATAATTTACACTGTCCAATCAGAACATTACATTGATGCCATGTTATACTTTACACTGTCCAATCAGAACATTACATTGATGCCATGATAAAATTTACACTGTCCAATCAGAACATTACATTGATGCCATGATATACTTTACACTGTCCAATCAGAACATTACAAAGATGCCATGATAATTGTTAATAAATTGATGCCTTTGCTCAAATAATTATGACATGTAAACATTGACATTACTCAGCAGTTTAGATTTTTAAACATCAAAATTGTATCTGTAAATTTAACACTTGAATCATAACAACTCCCTTATTGTTAGAAAAAAACTGAACTGTTTTGGTTAAAACAGGAACAAAATTATCATTGTGTTATATCACATGAACCTTTGCTGCTGAATGGGCTATAAAGTAGTAAGTAATGGTCAAAATTTTTTGTAGTTTTAATGTCAATTTGCTTGTAAAACATTACTTTTTACCTTGTTTTATTTAAACATTTAACTTATTCAGTTAATAGTTATTCTGTGTTGACAGGACAGAAATATACAGTTGAGTGGTGTTTGTGAAGAATTAGTCATGTCACCGATTGATGTTCACCAGTTCATGAGAATCGGAAATGGTAGGTCTATTAAATTAGGAACAATACAATGGCAGGTGTGTGTTCTGTCACAGGATAAGTAAAGATATCTATGAAGTATATAAGTGTAATATCAGACCAAAAATGAATTTGTTCTGGATAAGTTATAATGTCTGTGAAGTCCTGTATACAGATTCCTCAGTTTGTCTTGATCAGGCTGAAATCGTGGCTATCATTATGAATTATTTTTTTTGCAGAATTGAAATTTTTTTCAGAGATCACGATAAGGAGTCAAAATGCACTGTTCTCCCTGCTTAAAACCTGTGCATAGAATAACAATGCAAATTCACAGTATCACTAGCTATTAATCACTGTTTTGTAAAATTGTGACGTCACAGTCTCACTGGCAATTTTTCCCTTTTTGTAACATTGTGACATCATAGTGTTTACTTAACCAGGTATTGACAGCAAGGTGATATAAATAGTATCTATCACAATGGAAAGGCGAGACATGAAAATCTCAAACCCAAATGCAAGATAAATTGTCCATCCTGAGGCTCTCCCGCAGGATTGGACAAACAGATATCTTTGCCCATGGGTTTGAGAATTTCTTGAATCGACTTTCCACGAGTGATTTGATACTTTTTCTCACCCGAGTTTCAGATTTTTTTTGCATTTCCTCAGTATGCTTGGTAACCATTGGTGTATACGTAACTTGACATCAATGACATCATAATTAATTGACGTCACAATAAGCTATCTCACCCTGTGAAAAAAGCTCATCTCAATCTAGTAGAGTGAGATGGGATATTATTGCACATAAAGATCAAAGGAAAATACTGCAAAAAAAAATTAACTGACATATCGTATTTGATTCTTTTATTCTTGTTTACAAACCCCACTCATTGATTTTATTTTGATGTATTATATTTTTTTAAACAATGTGCTTGAACTATTAAATGATTAGAAAATGAATAAATTGATATGGTCCACTGGTTATTAGTTTTTGTATAAAAAAATTACTTTGCAAACACAAATGTAAGCAAACAACTTACTATGACATCAACGATTAAATGAATTAAAAAATAATTTAACTAATAATTCATTAGTAACATAACAATTAGTAAACTAGAAGTCATATTGATTTTTTCACAAAATTACAAAGTTTTTTACATTCTGTTCTTGATGTCAACACAGCTATTCACAGACTGACTTATACAAGCATGAATAGCTTATACCAAGGTTAAAGACCAAACAATACCCCCCAGACTTATGAACTGGGAAACTTTTACCCAAGACGATATGGTGGTCTCTTGGGTATGCACACTTTAGCCTATAGAAAATAGTTCCTGGTCCTTCTTTCTTCAGTGTGTTTAATCAAGAATTATTTGATTTACTAAATAAACAGGATATTTTATGTCAATTGTTCCACTTTACTTGATTTTACTGATTTGTTTTTATCTGGCAGACAGGAAACATATGGCTGAGACAAAACAAAATGACAGAAGTTCAAGATCTCATTGTATTATGAGAATGGTGAGTTATTTTTATGGTTTTTTGTATGCCCTCACTGATAATCATAGAGGTAATAGAATTTGGCCTGTAAATAAGAATAAAATTGGTTTTCAAATGATAACTAGGAAGTCTTTATCAAATCATTCAAGATGTTTTTGGCATCCACTAAAACACAGATCAAACTCCAATTTAACCAATTCAATTTTTGTCATCCAAAGTTATGGCCCTTGTAAGACTGAAAATTGCTAAAGTTGTGGTTTCCATGTGATAACTTTAAAGCTTGTCCAATTCATTTGTAATTGAAAAATGGTTTTTTGGACCACAGATCAAATTCAATTTGACAGATTTACTAATTGTTCTTGAGTTATGGCCCTTTATAACGTTGAAAAAAGTCACATGTATGGTTTCTGCATGAAAACTAGAGAAAGCTTTGATCTACTCATTTGAAATTAAGAAGTGTTTTTGGAGTCACCTTAACAAAGATCGAATTTGATTATGATCGATTGAAATTTTATCGTTCCCGTGTTATGACCTGTTCAATGTAACAATGAAAATAGCAAACTTTGTGGTTTCTGTTTGATTACTAGAGAAGGACTTTGATAAAATCATTTGAAATTCAGAAATTTTGTGACTGATTTCACTAAGTTGTTCCAGAGTTATGGCCCCTTAGTAATTTGCTCCAGGTGGGGCATCTGTGTCACTGCTTTGTAAATATTTTTGAGAACAGTTTACTTCCCAATGAATTGTTTTACAATATAAATGTTATTTATATGATTACTAATGTTTTATTAGATAATAGAAAGCAGAGAAACAGGGGATGAAGATGCAGTGATGGTTTCACACTTAGTAAGTTGTTTCTATTAAGTTAAGACATATTTTAATCATTATTTTGTTTGTTGAATCAATCTGTACATTGGTAGAAAATAGGGAGTCAGGGGAATAGAAAGCCTACCAAAACAGCTCACAATAGTTTATTAGTGCTCAGATGAGTGTTCTTAGCTCACTTTGTCAACTTACAAGGAATGATGTACATGACTGCTTACTTCAGCATGCTCACTGGCTATTGCTAATGGGGGTACAAAGGTTTTTTGAGGTACAAATGTTTGTCGAATATAGTGCAAAAGGACAACGATGAATATTTGACTATTATTACATCCTGCGTATGCTTCTTTTTTTAGCAGCACATGAATCAGCCAGTTAAATTCTGTCATCCATTTTTGTTGGAAATTTATAATCAGTTTTGTTTTTTGTTTTTTTGGCAACAAGTTCATTCACAGTGTTATTGTAAGCATCACAATCACTGTCTGATTTCGTTTTGTCCTCATTTTGAGTTTGCTGTGACTGTGTATTAGATTGCCCCTAATTGGGTCTTTTAAAAAGTCATTTAGAGATCTTTGCATATTAACATGTCACGCGAGTGAACAATCTTTTTGTTAAAATCATGCTATGTATTGCTTAAAATGACTAATGCGATTGGTCGAAGAGGTCTAAAGCGGCCAATCAAACTACACAACATACTAAAAGTTTATTGTTTTAAAACGACTCCTGCGATTGGACACGAAGTAGCCAATCAAATTAGCTGATATATTCAGACATATTTTTACTTTCATTTTAGAAGTAAACAAATAACTTAATCAGTGAATCAATGAATACAGACGACCTGGTGGAAAGACAAGAATTTCAGAAATTAAAAACCCCTCTAAAATAAAAATAAAGCATTGTAAATGTACTTGCATGAACGTTTTCACTTCTAAAATTGTACGTACACGTGAATGGACATACTGTTACTTAGAAATGGTTTTCTGTTTCACAAATTAAACTTCACTCCGTGACTTGTAAGATATTAAAAAAAGAATCACCAGACTGTTGAATTTAGCAAATTCAAACCCACAATTTGCATAAATTGAACACCTGCTTAACTGTAGATTAACCAAAATTCCATATTTAGATAATAAAAAGTTTATTTTATTTTATTTTACACTAATGGGGCTAAAATTTTCTTTTTATAATAATAACAAGTTTAACAAGCTATTTCATCATGATACTTATTCATTTGTTGTTATTAAAATAATGATGGAAATCATTCTTTGGTGATGGTTTTAGCATCTTTTATTACATAACTAACCCCATCCTTTTCAGTTTCTTGAAAAACCACATGCTTCCACACAGCAGACTTAAAATCTGCCATTGGAGCAACAAGGTTTGCCCTTTATTTTGATCAATCTCTTGTTACAGGTAGAATTTCTTTTAAATCGGATCGGTTTGGGTATCAATTTCCAAATTGTACCGGTACATGAAAAAGTTGTGATGAACTAATGCACCGGAAAATCAATATACCCCTAAGCATTTAATTCAAAACATTAGCGGTGCCATTGTGGCCAAGTGGTTATAGTCATTCGTCTACTATTGATCACTTGGTTTGTCAACACTGAGGTCGAGAGTTCAAGTCTCACTGCGGGCAGGGTGTACTCTACTCCAATCTTAATTGACAAGGATTATCAGTTTTCCTATGGGGGGATTTCTTCAGGTATGCCCAGTTTCCTCCCCAATACAAACTGGATGCCATGATAAAGTTGAAAAAGGCATTAAAAATCATTCAAACAAACAAACAAAACATTTATTACAGTTAACAATTACATTTTTGTTATTAAAAATTAAATTAAGAAATGGAAGCTATTTCTGTTACTTCTACATTTGAAATACTTTAATATTATTGTAATTTTCACTAAGTTTGGCAAGTCTACCAAGCTGACTTCAATATGCAGCTTTATCTCTGATGCTGATATACAAGTCAAAATTAAGTTTTCTCCCCAAAAGTGACAAAGCTGCCAATTGTCTGAGGGGGCTTTTACTCAGGAAAATGCAGTATATGGAAGGAAGATTTTAAATTCTGCGAAAGAGGGGTGGGGGGGCAGAGTACTTAGTGAAAACCACAGACCTAAACCACAATCATCAATGCTCTCTGCTATATTTAAAAAGGCATTTATCTTTAATAAAGATAAGATAAGTTTAATTTGAGAAATATGTTTTTGAAGATTTTATTGAAATTTTTTACAATTATATTTGCAGAATTTTGTTGATTTAGCTGGATCAGAGAAAGCTCACGAAAATTCTGGAGATCGATACAAGGAAGGATGTGCAATAAACAAAAGTTTGTTTATGCTGGGGACAGTTATCAGTAAACTAAGTGATGGTGTCGGGTAAGATGGTATACTGTGTGACAACAGGAAATTAATTTAACAAATAGCAAAAAGTCCTTATTTTCTTAATGTGAAGACAAGAGAAATAATTTGATTTTATTAAGGTAGAATTATCAGTTGAACCTCTAAAATTATTGCTTACATTGGTATTTCTTAGAGTTGATTGAAATTTAACTTGTGAAAATATATTACAATTAATGCCTACAGCATTGAAGGACCAAAGAGCTTAATTTTTTGCCTTGCAGGCATCAACACATTGGATATCGCGATTCCAAATTAACAAGGATTCTGCAAAATGCTTTAGGTGGAAACTCTAAAACGGCTATAATAGCTACCATAACTCCTGCTTCATTGGAAGAGTCACACAGTACACTAAGGGTAAGTATGGGTTATGATAAACACAAGGGTGAAGTGGTTTGTTACTTACTCAATCTAGGAAATTCAGCATCAGGTAGCGACAAAAAAGTGATTGGTGTATCAACTTAAGATATGGGTGCTGTCATCAATAGATGGTAATTTGGTTCTTGGCTATTAGTGTTTAATTGGTATTGAGCTTTATCAAACATTACAAGGTCACAGTATATGATCACCACTCACTACAAGGGGCTGCACGGTTCATCTGTATTGGACATGTTCTGGATGTTCTGACACATATCAATAAATGTGTAATTATGGACATGTTCTGGGCAGGAAATAGTTTATTCACTTATTGGCTTCTTTGGGCTTGAAAAACAACTTTTTAAATCTTTCTTACAATCTTTACCATATTTATTGGAAATCCAAAGTCCTCAAAAAAAACCCAGACAATCGATGGACTTGTACACCTATAATATGTTGGAAGCCATCTAATAACGTCACTTTTCTGTCTGCACTACCTCTGAAATTGGCCAGAAAGAAAATGTCTTGCACAAATGATCACCACTCATTCTTGCTATATTCAATTGCATAAAAAAACTGTTGATTAACTCTTAGTTCAATGTAGTGCCAATAGACATGGTACTTGATCCGTTTCCTTTTATTCATCTTTGCTTCCTTTTCAGTTAAGTTTATTACCATGACATTTTAGTTTGGACATCTGTTACATGTACAGATAATATACTTTTAATTTTTTTAACAAAGCTCAGTGTTATTTGAAATGATGTAATTTAATCTGTTTCTTTTTTTACAGTTTGCCTCTCGTGCCAAGACAATCAAGAATCAACCACATGTAAACGAAACATTATCAGATGCTGCTTTGTTGAAAAGGAGTAGAATGGAAATACTATCTCTTCAACAGAAAATAAATGCTGTTAGTAAATTTAACTGTATGAACATTAAAGTTTATGATGTTTTCTGATACATATACAGTGAAACTTCTCCACACCAGCCCCTCTGAAAACCAGTAACCTTGATTTATCGGCCGATTGATATGGTCCTGGCAGAAGTCTATTGAAAAAAATGGCCTTAAACCCTTGTTATTCCAGCCACCCCTTAAAACTGTACTTCGGCCGCTATTCCTATATCAGATCGGCAATTTACAAAGTAATTTGACCTCATTATCCAGGCCACCTAAGTGTACATGTAATTGTTACAAAAACAGATCAGGTTGATGTGAATGTGTAATGATAGTCCCATTGTTTATGTCTGTTGTTATCATCATATATCATATTGCTTATTCATACTATTTATTATTAATTAACAAATCAAATATATTTAAGTTCACATGTTTAATTCAAGAACTTAAAGAAAAACATTTAACAAAGTCTTGAAATACAAGTACATCAATATTTAAAAAAAAATACACAAGGAAAAGAAAAAAAAAAGCATAAATACAAGGGATATAATTACAACTGAAAAATTTCTTCAGAGCAATTACAATAGACCTGCCACTCCTACTCCGTATTACTTGGTCCAATGGCTGGCCTTTTTAGAGAGGTTTCACTTAATAATTTATATTCATTCAAAGCAAATATTGAGTTTGTAAAAACCACTAATGACTTGTATGTAAGATTTATTATCCAGAGTTAGGATGACAAACTGTGGGTACAGTCTGAGGACACCTTTTCATGTCTCATTAAAGATTGCAGAAAACAATACTGGTGCATGGTAGACATATGTTATCTGTGTATTTGATTTGAAAGGTTCAGACAATTTCTACCATTTCTAAGCCTATATAAGTGACCCAGTATCTTATATTCATCCACTATGTCTCTTGGTTACAACTTAAATATTTAACATCACAGTATAGTTTTTTACAGTTCATCTTGGACTGACCTTTTTTATTGAAAGTTGAAATTCACAAGAAAAGAGTTGATATGATAATATTTTCCTTAGAGATGCAAATAACACAATAAAAGCTTAATCTTAGATTACTGGTTTGATTAGGAAATAGAAAACTTTATTTCTTTTTAGTTGGAGTCAATGGATGTTCTAGTAGAAAAAGAAGAATTACAGAAAAAGTTAGAAGAAAAAATGGAAGCAGAAAGGAAGCAAACAGAAACAATTGAAAAATTAAAACAGTTCATTATCAAGGCAGGATCTGATAATGACGAGGAGTCAAGTTATAAGGTAGATGTCTAATTATTGTCTGTCAGATCAGGGCAGGATCTGATAATGACGAGGAGTCAAGTTATAAGGTAGATGTCTAATTATTGTCCGTCAGATCAAGGCAGGATCTGATAATGACGAGGAGTCAAGTTATAAGGTAGATGTCTAATTATTGTCCGTCAGATCAAGGCAGGATCTGATAATGACGAGGAGTCAAGTTATAAGGTAGATGTCTAATTATTGTCCGTCAGATCAAGGCAGGATCTGATAATGACGAGGAGTCAAGTTATAAGGTAGATGTCTAATTATTGTCTGTCAGATCAAGGCAGGATCTGATAATGACGAGGAGTCAAGTTATAAGGTAGATGTCTAATTATTGTCTGTCAGATCAGGATCTGATAATGACGAGGAGTCAAGTTATAAGGTAGATGTCTAATTATTGTCCGTCAGATCAGGGCAGGATCTGATAATGACCAGGAGTCAAGTTATAAGGTAGATGTCTAATTATTGTCTGTCAGATCAGGATCTGATAATGACGAGGAGTCAAGTTATAAGGTAGATGTCTAATTATTGTCTGTCAGATCAGGATCTGATAATGACCAGGAGTCAAGTTATAAGGTAGATGTCTAATTATTGTCTGTCAGATCAAGGCAGGATCTGATAATGACGAGGAGTCAAGTTATAAGGTAGATGTCTAATTATTGTCTGTCAGTGCTAATGAATTTACTGACAAATTATAGGCATTTACAGAAAAATGCTTTAAGAAAAGTGTTATAAAAATCGAAACAGATAAAGAAAAATCTTTCTTTAGAATATTAAAGTGGTTTTCCCAATAATAATGGATACATGTTTTCATATTGAATTAGTAGAAAGAGAATCAAACTCAAATAAAAGTGCAAGATAGAGAAATAAAAAAAACCAAAAGATTTTTATTGGTCTCTGAATCTGCAGAGACTAGAAATCTTAAACACTTTGCTCTTACAGCTATGTTAGAAAGTTATATATCTTATTATTGTTCACATTCTAATTTACCATATTTTCCGCATGTTTAGTCGATGTGGACGATAAGTCGAATAGACGATTTTTGGTAAAATTCGGGTAAAAAAACATAAGTCGAATTCGGTCCATAAGTCGAGGTATCCGTGACCATTAACTTTGGTAAGTATATAAGCTCTAGAAAGATTCTATGTCAACAACCATTTATTGGCAGTAGTTAATATTTAGAATAAAATTGTTTAATAAATTTTGTTGAAGGGTAGATCGTTATAAAATGTGTACAAAATATCGCTTTAAAATGTCAGGGTCTGTATGTGAATGAGAAAAGTGCAGGTTGATTGATGTCATGTGGGTTCTTATCTCCTTAAAACAATCTATCCTGTCAATTATTTTATTAATTAAAAGTATTATTCATACCTGGCTGAACAACTGTCACTTGAACAGGTGATTGATCCAATCAGCCCTAACTGACAGAGCATCCCTAGCTAATTATCTCATTTTCAAATTAAAACCTGGCTTCAATCAATGTGTCAAGATAACAATCAACGTTTGTTCCTTTAATTGCCCTATTCGACATTAATTCGAAAAGAAAGACCCATATAAATACACGAAAACCATGTCGTAATATATCCCACTATTTTTGAAGAAATATAAACCAACGAGAATGTTCTGGATGTTTATTTGCTTGTATGATAACTCCATTCATAGGAGCACTAAAATTAATGACAATCAGGAAAGTTCAATTGTTCTCGTTAGGTTTTCTTCGTTCTTGTTTGTTGGGAAGTTTCTCTGATTATCAAATTTTTGTTTCAGAACGCTTTATTCAATTTATAAATTTTAACGACATCCGGAACATAGTTTCACCGGTTTGTTTCCCTACGTTATGCAGCACAATAAACTTCCTGCAACCAAAATCGCAGGAAAATAAAGATCAACAAAACATGTACAAGCATAATTTATTTTGTTAAGATCAACAAAACATGTACAAGCATAATTTATTTCGTTTATTTATAAAAAAAAATGAATGCAGTAACAATGCGTACAGTGTCCTTAGAATCCTGCAAAAGAAAACTGAAATCAGTTGACGAAAAAAAAATTTCCACATCTGACTTTTTCTGATTCAAGCCTTAGATAAGTCGATTCGGACGATAGGTCGAGGATAGGACTCCCAAGAAAAAAAGTGTCGACTTATCGTCCAGAAAATACGGTATGTGGTGGGCTTGGTTACAAACCCGTTTGCAGAAATGTTTTTGTTTTCCGTCAACACAATTAAATCAAATTTGGGAACTTGTGCAGTGCATTTCACACACAACATGTACACAGTATTAGGTATGAGGCATTCTTGAATTGATGCCTGCTACATCTATTGAGTTGAACATGTCACATCTCAGTCCCTGTTCTCTTCAACTTTGATATCAGCAAACATCAGCTGTATTTAACAACAAGAGTATATTCTACATGTTGGGGTATTTATGGACTGTCAGTCCACCCACCCCACTATAGTGTAACAGTAGTTGTTTTATTACCTTATATTTTTCCCCAAATGGTACTGATTTGCAACATTTTTTAACTTAAGATATTACTGGTAATTTTAATTATTAATGGCTGTGTTATAATAAAACAAGTTTACATTGATGTGAACAAAATTAATGACATCTATAATTCCAAGAAAAGATTAAAATCATGTGTAGTTAATTGTAAAATTCAGATTTTTAATATTTCTGAACTAAACAAGACCCCTTGGTATAACTGTGTATTTTTGGTCATTTCAACAGTTCTGCACAGTGTGGTCACTACATTTTCCTTTCTTTGACCACCAGAAAAGAGTCATAGTGGTATCAAAGGATTCCATAAATCCTTTATAAATTTTAACATGAAATAGTAAAACCCTGTTTCTGGATTTTCTTGGGCAATATTTAATAAAACAAATCCTAGGTCAATAGTCCTGGATTGGGTTTTTGTACATCTACATTACAAACGAAATCCTGAGGCATTTTCTTAAAAATTACAACAAATATTTAATTTATTTGATAATGGAGAAATAAACTTATAAGGTTATAAAGTGGTACATTGAAAAAATGTTTAGTTCTTGGTAACATAAATAATTACTACTCTACAACAATTTTTTGTCAGAAACTTAAAAGAAGAAGAGAGACTTGGTGTCCTGGGAAGGCGAAAGGATCATTAGACATACCAGGGGGTAATTTGTTATTGTCTTGTAATGTCAAATAAACATACATTATTTATTATTTATCATTTTTAACTACTGAAGCTTGTCCTGGATATAATTTTCTGCATTAATTTGCTAAATTATCAATAAAATGTTTGCAATAAATTCTGATAAATTTGAACAAAACTGATATGCTGTTAAAAGATTATTTACTAGTTTCTATTAAAGACTAATGCATTGAGAATGTTAATTTCATTGTAAACAAATTGTATTTTGTATATATCAAAATTGTCAACTTTAAATGTTATGGCCTTGTGAAAAAAATGAAAATTTAATGTGTTGTTTATTTCATTATGTTAAACAAACAGATTGGCCTTTTAATGTTTTATTATAGTTTAATTGCTTGCACTTCGAGAGTCAAATTATTGAGGAAAAATTGCACTTATGAAAGAATGCCATCTTGTGAATATTTTTTCACCTGCGGTACTAGCAGTGAGAAAAAAGTACCATCAAGTTGTTAATATAATAATTACTTGAAACAACTGGATGTTATCAACTGTTTAAAAATGGTTACAAACATCCATGATGTTACAGCTATCCCATTTCGGTTTAACTATAAGTCAACCTGACCTAAATCAAAATGTCCATCAAATTTTGTCCAGTGCTAGCTTATGCTGAGTACTTGCCAGTCAGTTGTCACCTGACCTTGACCTCAATTTCACGGTCCCAGTGACTCCGTTAAAGTTTTTGGATTAGGTCAGTTTCTCTCTAACCATGAATGGTAGGATGAAAATATTTGGTATATAGGTTGCTGATGAATAGTAAATAACTGTTTGGTAGGTCACTAGATGTCACCTGTCCTTGACCTCAATTTCATTGTCCAGTGACAATGCTAATGTTTTTGGATTAGGTCAGTTCCTCTGTAACCATGCATTGTGTATTTTAAATGATGACAATTTAATGCTATTTACATGTTGCTCAAGACATAATTTTTTTTCTTAACAGCTGCAGAATGCAGGCAAGACATAATTTTTTTTCTTAACAGCTGCAGAATGCAGGCAAGACATAATTTTTTTTCTTAACAGCTGCAGAATGCAGGCAAGACATAATTTTTTACTTAACAGCTGCAGAATGCAGGCAAGACATATTTTTTTTTCTTAACAGCTGCAGAATGCAGGCAAGACATAATTTTTTTTCTTAACAGCTGCAGAATGCAGGCAAGACATAATTTTTTTCTTAACAGCTGCAGAATGCAGGCAAGACATAATTTTTTTTCTTAACAGCTGCAGAATGCAGGCAAGACATAATTTTTTTTCTTAACAGCTGCAGAATGCAGGCAAGACATAATTTTTTTTCTTAACAGCTGCAGAATGCAGGCAAGACATAATTTTTTTTCTTAACAGCTGCAGAATGCAGGCAAGACATAATTTTTTTCTTAACAGCTGCAGAATGCAGGCAAGACATAATTTTTTTCTTAACAGCTGCAGAATGCAGGCAAGACATAATTTTTTTTCTTAACAGCTGCAGAATGCAGGCAAGACATAATTTTTTTCTTAACAGCTGCAGAATGCAGGTGAGACATAATTTTTTTTCTTAACAGCTGCAGAATGCAGGTGAGACATAATTTTTTTTCTTAACAGCTGCAGAATGCAGGCAAGACATAATTTTTTTCTTAACAGCTGCAGAATGCAGGTGAGACATAATTTTTTTTCTTAACAGCTGCAGAATGCAGGCAAGACATAATTTTTTTTCTTAACAGCTGCAGAATGCAGGCAAGACATAATTTTTTTTCTTAACAGCTGCAGAATGCAGGCAAGACATAATTTTTTTCTTAACAGCTGCAGAATGCAGGCAAGACATAATTTTTTTCTTAACAGCTGCAGAATGCAGGCAAGACATAATTTTTTTTCTTAACAGCTGCAGAATGCAGGCAAGACATAATTTTTTTCTTAACAGCTGCAGAATGCAGGTGAGACATAATTTTTTTTCTTAACAGCTGCAGAATGCAGGTGAGACATAATTTTTTTTCTTAACAGCTGCAGAATGCAGGCAAGACATAATTTTTTTCTTAACAGCTGCAGAATGCAGGCAAGACATAATTTTTTTCTTAACAGCTGCAGAATGCAGGCAAGACATAATTTTTTTTCTTAACAGCTGCAGAATGCAGGCAAGACATAATTTTTTTCTTAACAGCTGCAGAATGCAGGTGAGACATAATTTTTTTTCTTAACAGCTGCAGAATGCAGGTGAGACATAATTTTTTTTCTTAACAGCTGCAGAATGCAGGCAAGACATAATTTTTTTCTTAACAGCTGCAGAATGCAGGTGAGACATAATTTTTTTTCTTAACAGCTGCAGAATGCAGGCAAGACATAATTTTTTTTCTTAACAGCTGCAGAATGCAGGCAAGACATAATTTTTTTTCTTAACAGCTGCAGAATGCAGGCAAGACATAATTTTTTTCTTAACAGCTGCAGAATGCAGGCAAGACATAATTTTTTTCTTAACAGCTGCAGAATGCAGGCAAGACATAATTTTTTTTCTTAACAGCTGCAGAATGCAGGCAAGACATAATTTTTTTCTTAACAGCTGCAGAATGCAGGTGAGACATAATTTTTTTTCTTAACAGCTGCAGAATGCAGGTGAGACATAATTTTTTTTCTTAACAGCTGCAGAATGCAGGCAAGACATAATTTTTTTCTTAACAGCTGCAGAATGCAGGTGAGACATAATTTTTTTTCTTAACAGCTGCAGAATGCAGGCAAGACATAATTTTTTTTCTAAACAGCTGCAGAATGCAGGTGAGACATAATTTTTTTTCTTAACAGCTGCAGAATGCAGGCAAGACATAATTTTTTTTCTTAACAGCTGCAGAATGCAGGCAAGACATAATTTTTTTCTTAACAGCTGCAGAATGCAGGCAAGACATAATTTTTTTTCTTAACAGCTGCAGAATGCAGGCAAGACATAATTTTTTTCTTAACAGCCGCAGAATGCAGGCAAGACATAATTTTTTTTCTTAACAGCTGCAGAATGCAGGTGAGACATAATTTTTTTTCTTAACAGCTGCAGAATGCAGGCAAGACATAATTTTTTTCTTAACAGCTGCAGAATGCAGGTGAGACATAATTTTTTTTCTTAACAGCTGCAGAATGCAGGTGAGACATAATTTTTTTTCTTAACAGCTGCAGAATGCAGGCAAGACATAATTTTTTTTCTTAACAGCTGCAGAATGCAGGCAAGACATAATTTTTTTTCTTAACAGCTGCAGAATGCAGGTGAGACATAATTTTTTTTCTTAACAGCTGCAGAATGCAGGCAAGACATAATTTTTTTTCTTAACAGCTGCAGAATGCAGGCAAGACATAATTTTTTTTCTTAACAGCTGCAGAATGCAGGCAAGACATAATTTTTTTTCTTAACAGCTGCAGAATGCAGGCAAGACATACTTTTTTTTCTTAACAGCTGCAGAATGCAGGCAAGACATAATTTTTTTTCTTAACAGCTGCAGAATGCAGGCAAGACATACTTTTTTTTCTTAACAGCTGCAGAATGCAGGCAAGACATACTTTTTTTTCTTAACAGCTGCAGAATGCAGGCAAGACATAATTTTTTTCTTAACAGCTGCAGAATGCAGGTGAGACATAATTTTTTTTCTTAACAGCTGCAGAATGCAGGTGAGACATAATTTTTTTTCTTAACAGCTGCAGAATGCAGGCAAGACATAATTTTTTTTCTTAACAGCTGCAGAATGCAGGCAAGACATAATTTTTTTTCTTAACAGCTGCAGAATGCAGGTGAGACATAATTTTTTTTCTTAACAGCTGCAGAATGCAGGCAAGACATAATTTTTTTTCTTAACAGCTGCAGAATGCAGGCAAGACATAATTTTTTTTCTTAACAGCTGCAGAATGCAGGCAAGACATAATTTTTTTTCTTAACAGCTGCAGAATGCAGGCAAGACATACTTTTTTTTCTTAACAGCTGCAGAATGCAGGCAAGACATAATTTTTTTTCTTAACAGCTGCAGAATGCAGGCAAGACATACTTTTTTTTCTTAACAGCTGCAGAATGCAGGCAAGACATACTTTTTTTTCTTAACAGCTGCAGAATGCAGGCAAGACATAATTTTTTTCTTAACAGCTGCAGAATGCAGGCAAGACATAATTTTTTTTCTTAACAGCTGCAGAATGCAGGCAAGACATAATTTTTTTTCTTAACAGCTGCAGAATGCAGGCAAGACATTTTTTTTTTTCTTAACAGCTGCAGAATGCAGGCAAGACATAATTTTTTTCTTAACAGCTGCAGAATGCAGGCAAGACATAATTTTTTTTCTTAACAGCTGCAGAATGCAGGCAAGACATAATTTTTTTCTTAACAGCTGCAGAATGCAGGTGAGACATAATTTTTTTTCTTAACAGCTGCAGAATGCAGGTGAGACATAATTTTTTTTCTTAACAGCTGCAGAATGCAGGCAAGACAAAATTTTTTTCTTAACAGTCGCAGAATGCAGGTGAGACATAATTTTTTTTCTTAACAGCTGCAGAATGCAGGTGAGACATAATTTTTTTTCTTAACAGCTGCAGAATGCAGGCAAGACATAATTTTTTTCTTAACAGCTGCAGAATGCAGGCAAGACATAATTTTTTTTCTTAACAGCTGCAGAATGCAGGCAAGACATAATTTTTTTTCTTAACAGCTGCAGAATGCAGGCAAGACATAATTTTTTTTCTTAACAGCTGCAGAATGCAGGCAAGACATAATTTTTTTTCTTAACAGCTGCAGAATGCAGGCAAGACATAATTTTTTTTCTTAACAGCTGCAGAATGCAGGCAAGACATAATTTTTTTTCTTAACAGCTGCAGAATGCAGGCAAGACATAATTTTTTTCTTAACAGCTGCAGAATGCAGGCAAGACATAATTTTTTTTCTTAACAGCTGCAGAATGCAGGCGAGACATAATTTTTTTTCTTAACAGCTGCAGAATGCAGGTGAGACATAATTTTTTTTCTTAACAGCTGCAGAATGCAGGTGAGACATAATTTTTTTTCTTAACAGCTGCAGAATGCAGGCAAGACATAATTTTTTTTCTTAACAGCTGCAGAATGCAGGCAAGACATAATTTTTTTTCTTAACAGCTGCAGAATGCAGGCAAGACATAATTTTTTTTCTTAAAAGCTGCAGAATGCAGGCAAGACATAATTTTTTTTCTTAACAGCTGCAGAATGCAGGCAAGACATAATTTTTTTTCTTAACAGCTGCAGAATGCAGGCAAGACATAATTTTTTTTCTTAACAGCTGCAGACATTTTTTGTGTCCACACTAAACCTTTGAGAAATGTTAATTACATGCTCCTGTTAGCCTTTGGTTAGACTTGATACAAACAAGTCTTTCTTAACAGGTCCTGATATTACATGTATGCCTTTAAATTTTAAAATCAAAATGCAAAACTTTGTTATTTTATAACAAGTACAACATAGGAATCATAAACTTTTTCTGTTCTGTTGATTAGCATCTTACTGTTTAGCAGGTAAATTTGCTAGAGACTTAAATGGTAAGAGAATGGACGTTGAATTTGAACGACCAGCCATCCCAAAATCCTTTGTAACAACACGAAGAGAAGATTCAATGTTGCCAGGTAAATATTTAGTTATACCCCTGCATGTGCTGTGGGTATATACTGATGGGAGGTGTCAGTCCATTATGCTGTCTCTTAAGCACAACTCCTACACTATTGAATGTAATTTGATGAAACTTTCACAGAATCTTTGTAACTTAGTGCCATTGTGCACCTGATATTTAATATTTTGATCAGAATGATATTTTAGATTTCCCATAGAAAAACATGAACTGCCATTCTTTTACATAAGGGTACTTGTTTTGTGTAATCAAATCATCCTTCAGTTTTCTACCCAGATGTTTTGAAAATTATTAAGCCGGGATTATCATTTAGTGAGCAAAGCCTACAGGTTTTTTTTAGTTTAAAAATAAGTAAGTATGCTGGAATCATGACCTGTGCCTGATGAACTTTTGCTACAAATGCAAAAGGGAGACAGAAAACATTTTAAAATTTTTAAGTCGCCTTACCATGATGCCACTGATCATCTGCTACAGCAAAGTGAAGTTGACCTGTCATTTTGAACAGTCACTCTTTGTTGCCTTTCAATTTTATTTCCATTTTGTTAAGAAATCTTTGCATTTTTGTTGCTACGTCATTTTTATCATGTTGAATCTTCACATTTTTGTTACCACATCATGTTTATCATGTGGACGCGCCACACAGTTTAAGCTGGTTCCCAGTTGACTTCTTTTATACATACAGTGTATCAGTCCCCACTACTTCCTGTCAGCTTCAAAAAAGAGTGACGCGCTACACAGTGAAAGCTGGTTCCCAGTTGACTTATTTTATACATAAAGTGTATCTGTCCCGAATACTTCCTGTTGGCTTCAGAAAAGAGAAATGCTTTCTCTCTGTAATTTTGACCTAGCGTGAGCCCTGCAGTCCAAAAAAAGTAAAATGTTATGGTTTTATATTATTAATTACATTATGCCAGACAAAAATATATGTTTGATTACGGTTAACTGACTGAACATAAATTTTGATGTGACCCTAGTTTATTTTATTAAAATGAAAGTGAGAGTGAAAATGTAAAAATATGACTATCTTTATGGAATTGCGGTGTTACAGCTTCTGTTTTTTATTTGAAACCATGAATCCACTTGCTCCCAATTTTCGGGGCTCAAATTGAATGGGGACCCGGTTAGAAGAAGTCGCCTTATTCTCTTAGGTGTGGCACCACTTGGATTGTTCATCTTCCACAGCCAAGATTTTATGGATTTTTTTTCATTTGATTCCATATCATACAAGCTTTCAGTACTTACAGACTATAGGTGCTGTCTATTTTGAACAGTCTCCCTGTGCCCCTTTTCAATTTAATTTCCCAATTTTGTCAGAAATCATCATGATTTTGTCACATGTACACACAGATTTTTTTAATTAAGGGCAATAATCAGTGTAAGCTGGTTCCCATCTGTACATACAGCGTAGCGGAAAAATAAGAGCAAATACCAGTTCAAGCAAAAAAAATTAATTTGACTATTTTATGGAGCAGATATAAACTCTGTGCAGGAGATTGCAAAAATATGTAGCTTTGAAATGACTACTGCAAAGATTTAAACAGAATAAAAATGAGTATTTATGGCAGTAACTTTTAAAAATTATATTTTATTCTTTTCAAATATTTGTATAGTGTATTTTACATACATACATAATATTGTATGCTTGAAAATGATGTCATTTTCTACTTCCAGTTCTTCTTCATTTATAATTTAATCAACTTGTGTACTAATGACAGAGTTATTTTACTGTTGTTTGTCATTGATTTCTGTAGTGTTAAAAATATAAGGAAATATGTGACATAGTTATGTTATGAAAAGAAGTTAATTGAACTGTTTGTTCTGGTCTTTCATAATTGATCATTTATTAATTTTATTTCGACATTTTATTGTTATAAAATTTTCAAAAGGAAGATCAACATTTTGATATTTTCAAATCTGAAACTTACATTAACATTGCTGATATTGACAACACTGTTATCTTTCAGACATATCCGAGATATCAAGTTTAGCAGATATTTCCCCACCAAAAGACGATTCATTTTTGATGGAATTCCCACCAACATTCAGTGATTTTCCACCACAGAGTCGGAAGCAGGTGTCTTTTCAGTCTCCTAATCAGGATTTTGAAAGTCCTCCATCCAAAGAATACGAGAAATTATCCAAGGACTATAAAGATTTGTGAGTCATTACATTGGTAGTATAAAGATTATAATTACACCTCATATAAAAATGGTGGCTATTGATTGGTCACTAGACATTGTATTTTTCGCACATTTCTTGATTTCTACTGCTGGGAGTAATATTTGCATCTATTTTGTCATCACGGGGTATTCAGCAAAAAATTACCCTCTGTGCCATGGTGTTTGATAAAAAATTTCACTTGCATATAATAATCCCACGAAAATTCAATCAGAAGTTTTGACTTTAACTTCAAAGTAAACATTACATGAGTAATTGATGAAAACTAAACATTATGATAGTAAAGAGTCGTTAAACAGCAAGCATGTGGTCTAGAATCATTGCTCTTTATGATTTTTGGTGTAACAGATAAATCATGGGAGGGTATTTGACATACTCTCTGTTTATGAGACATATCTCCATTAGTACAATATGAAAATGTACATCTTTTCTTTATCATTAGTTCTCCAGACAGACAATATTATCACTTGGTAAAACCCATAAATATACTGGAAAACGTGGTTTTGTAAATTGATATTGTGTTACAACTACAAAAAAAAGGAAACAAACCAAAACGTTCAGCAGCTAATACATATTTCAGACAAAAGTAAAACGATTTCCAGTGACATGAAGATCGATTTAAGCTACATTCATAATATATTAGATGTATTGTAGACAAGACAATTATGAGAAGTTACTGGAGGTTTATGAACAGAAATGTCGACAGACAGATGAGGACCAATCTTATATTCAACACGAGTTGGATTATGTCAAAGAGCATGTAATGGAACTGGAAAAAGTATGCATATACATTAACTTACCTGAGCTTTTCTGATCAAAGAGCTTGTCAGTTGTCTGTCATCGATGTCATAGACTTTTCTAATTTTAATCTTCTTGTTCAGAACACTGGGCCAATTTCAATCAAACTTGGCATAAATCGAATTCAAAGTTGTTCAAATGAAGGACCACATGTACTATTGTGCTAATTTCTATCAAACTATCCTTTTGGTACGTTGTCCTGAATACAGTTTTGTTTGTAAAGACAGGTAATTGTGTTAGCGATTTTTAAAAATTGTATCAGTTCACTTTTCGAATATAAATAAGTTAACAATTGTTTTTACTTCATCTATTAAAGGAAACAAAACTGGGAAGTTCTAAAATGGTTGAAGAACTTCAGTTAACTTTAAAGCAAATACAAAATGAGAAAAATGACTTGACAGATGAAGTTGTTTTATTGCAACATAGACTTTCTATACAAAATCGAAAAGTAGAGGAATGTCAACGAGAACTAACAGAACTGCGTAATAAACAAAGTGAGAAGCCGACTGAGGTTCGAGGAGATATACAGAATGTCAAGTCACAGTATGAAGATGAAATTAAAAGGTTGACATCAGAAAATGAAAAACTTGTTGCAGATTTGTCTGACATTAAAAACATCAATGAAGAGATGCAACATCAACATGAAACATCATTAGAATATTATATCATAAAAATACAGGAACTAGAAGAGGTAAACTAGCAAGAATGGTCTTCATATACTGGAAAGAAATGCATATTTATAGTCATTCTAAAGCTATACATACAAGAAATTAAATATGTGCAGTTTCAAAAATATTTGTTTTGGTATTTAGCAGTTGTTGTTCATTTTGCAGACACAAAGTCTGTAGGATTTTTTGTTTGGTTTATATTGTCAAAATGTCATTGTAATTCATTGTTTGTAAAACAACAGTCTAGGTCGCAAAGTTCATATCTAAAAACACTATGCTCAACAGAACTCCCCATTTCATGCAGGGCCTCAGTGGCTGAGTGGTTAAGGTAGTTCGTCTACTATTGATCACGTGGTCTGTCAACACTGAGGTTGCGGGTTCGAGTCTCACTGTGGGCAGGGTGTACTCGTCTTATCGTAATTGACAAGGATTGCCCGTTTTCCTACTGAAGGTCGGGGGTTCTCTCCCGGTACTCCGGCTTCCTCCCCCAATAAAAACTGGACGCCATGATATAGCTGAAAGTGGCATTAAAACATCATTCAATCAAACAAAAAAACCATTTCATGCTTGGTCTACTTTCTAATCTGTTAGAATAACGAAGGGTCTACTTTCTAATCTCCTGTTAGAATAACGAAAACAAATAAACAGGAAACAATCAAGTTGTGGAGAGTACAATTTGTTTAACAAGTCCGTCAGTCTAATATTTAACTTCTCTGAACCTACTGATCAAAATTTTATGAAACTTGGTAGAAATGACGGACACCATAAGTAGTTGTGCATATCTACAGTAAATTATGATCGAATATTTTTCGTAGGAGTTATTCATCTTTTGACTTTAAATGTCTCAAAATATATGTATTAAGCAACTTTGTTAGAACTTATCCTTGGAAACACTTGATTAGAATTTTATTAAACTTGCTAGAAATGACGAACACCATATGTAGTTATTGACAGGAAGTTATGATCAGATATTTTTTGTAGGAGTTATGCATCTTGGAGCATATAAATTTCTCAAAATATATATCTGTTAGGTTTTAATAAGAAATTAATTAGATCTAATGTCAATTATAGTTTCAGACATGTAACATTTTGTTGCATTTAAATGTTTATTTCTTTATAATTTTAGTGTAAATAAACGTGCCTATAAATTTTTTTCTTTCAGAAAATGGAAGAAAGTCAAGGGAAATGGAATAGCCAGATGGAAAAATTGTGTACCTTAGAAGAGGAAAATAAAATGATCAAAAATAATCTTAAAGAAACTGAAGTGAAGCTCTCTGAAATGAGAGATTGTTATGAGAAAGAAGTTGCTAAAAATCAATTACAAACAAAATCTGATTCAGCAAACATAGAAAGTTTAAACGAAATGATATTGGAATTAAGCAGATACAAACAATTAGTTCAAGAGCAGGTAAATAGAATAGAAGAATTAGAAAAAGAAGTGGTTCAGTTATACATCAAGTTGAAAGAGCATAGTGGCGTTGAAGGACAGAGACGAAGTACAGCCGATGAGCTCAGTGATATACTAAAGGAACATTGTGAAGATCTGGAAAATCAACTGAAGGAAATGGAAATGGAAAAGAATCAGTTGAAAGAAAAATTAAGTTCATGTTTAGAGGTACCAAGACCGAGTGCTGCTGAAGAACTTGGTGTAGAGGTACCAAGACCGAGTGCTGCTGAAGAACTTAGTGTAGAGGTTCCAAGACGGAGTGCTGCTGATGAACTTAGTGATTTACTTAAAGAGCATTGTGATGATTTGGAAAGCAGATTAAAAGAAATTGAAAAAGAGAATACTGAACTCAAGTTGAAACTGGAGACAAATCTGTTGACGGGTAATACACAGAGACAAAGCATTGCTGGTGACCTGAGTGGTGAAGAACTAGAAATTAGACTGAAAGAAATTGAATTAGAAAATACTGAATTGAAGTCAAAACTTGAGACAAACATATTGTCTGGAGATATTCATGTTGAAGTCAGACTGTTAAAAGAAAAGATTACATCTTTACAGAGTGAAAATGAGAGTTTGAAAAGTCAATCAGCACGGCAAGAAGAACAGATTGCCATTTTATCAGAAAAGTTTGCTCATGACAGTCACTCAGAAATGAATCGTAGGAGTACAGCTGATGAACTAACTGATGTATTGAGAGAACATTGTAATGACCTTGAAATCAGACTGAGAGAAATAGAAGTTGAAAATGATGAATTAAAACAAACAGTTTCAAGGTACACAGTTGCTCTCCCTGAAAATGAAAAAGCTCATATTGAAATAATAGAAACAGAAAAAAAAGAACTGAGAAAAGAAATGATCCTTTTAAGAGAATCAAACAGAATGGACCAAGAAAAGATAAAAGCTTTACAAAGAGAGTTAGTTTCCTTTGGTGAAAAAGTAAGAGCAGATTCTATATCTGAATGTAACAGAAGAAGTGTTGAGGTTGAATTAACTGATGTTTACAAAGAGCATTGTCAAGACTTAGAAACCAGGCTAGAGGAGTTACAGCGAGAGAATTCTAATTTGTCAGCCAAAGTAAACAAACTGACATCAGATCATGAAATATCACAACTTCATCATCAAGACCTTGAAGCAAAATTAGGGGTCTTGGAGAAAGAGAATCTAGAACTTCAAAATGGAATTTTGAGAAATAATGGTCACAGCAATCTTGCAGACGAATTATCTGAAGTAAATAAAGGTCTTTTAGATGAGATAGAGCATGATCACAGTTCTGACAATGTTGATTTGGATGATGGAACAGATTCTAAACTTGATATTCAAAGCCCAGAATCATTAGGAATTAAAGAAAGTAAAATTCTTGAATTAGAAAATGAGTTGGAAAGGCTTAGGCTTCAGCTTGAAGACAAGTTGGCTTCAGAGCAATGTAATGTCAAAATTCAAGAGCAAGAAGATGAAGTTCAGAGATTAATGAAGAAATCTGACACTGTATTAGATGATAAAAGTCTTAGAATACAAGAATTAGAAGATGAACTAGAAAAAATGAAAACAGAACTTGCTAATGCTAAAGAGAATAATTCTCCCAGTTATTGTAAGCTTCAGCAGGCATTAAAGGAGCTACAGGAAGAACACTGTCACTGTGTGAACAAACTAGTGACATTAGAGGAGCTACAGGAAGAACACAGTCACTGTGTGAACAAACTAGTGACATTAGAGGAGCTACAGGAAGAACACTGTCACTGTGTGAACAAACTAGTGACATTAGAGGAGCTACAGGAAGAACACAGTCACTGTGTGAACAAACTAGTGACATTAGAGGAGCTACGGGAAGAACACAGTCACTGTGTGAACAAACTAGTGACATTAGAGGAGCTACAGGAAGAACACAGTCACTGTGTGAACAAACTAGTGACATTAGAGGAGCTTCGGGAAGAACACAGTCACTGTGTGAACAAACTAGTGACATTAGAGGAGCTTCGGGAAGAACACAGTCACTGTGTGAACAAACTAGTGACATTAGAGGAGCTACGGGAAGAACACGGTCTATGTGTGAACAAACTAGTGACATTAGAGGAGCTACGGGAAGAACACGGTCACTGTGTGAACAAACTAGTGACATTAGAGGAGCTACAGGAAGAACACAGTCACTGTGTGAACAAACTAGTGACAGAGGACAAAGTGTTTGAGTCACAGACAGATGATGCTTTATACTTGTTAAAACTTCAAAATCAAGTCTCAAAATTAAAATTGGAAAATCAAAGTTTACATGATGCACTAAGGGATGTTCAAACTTCAAGTGAAATGAAACAGGAAGTTTGTCTTGTTGATAAGCAAACATCTATTGAGCTGGCTCAGAGATGTGAAGATCTAACACAGAAGTGTGATTTATTGACAGAGGAACTTGAACAAATTACACAGAAGTATGGCATCTTGAAAGAAAATAATGTATTTCTGAATGTTTTGAAAGAGGAGTTAATGGATCAGATCACATCCTTAAAGGAGAACATTCACGGTGACAGCTCCAAACAACAGTATACTTCTCTTTTAAACAAAATTGAAGATTTAGAAATTCAGAACAATTGCTTAATTGAAGAAATAGGGGAATGTGAGTTACTGAAAACTCAGCTATCTGATGTGATGAAACAGTTGGAGGAAAGCAAGGTAAAAGATGCAAATATTGTGGAATTAAAATGTACAATAGAAAAACTTGCAGAGGAAAAGATGGCTTTATGTAACCAACTACAAAATAGAGAATTATCACAGGGTATGATGAATCAGAACACACTAGAGGAAGACTACAGATCAAGGAGTGAAGTTTTAGAAAGAAAAATTGAAATGCTAGAAAACGAGAAGGCTGTTTTATTACAGAAACTAGCTGTTGGTGAGAACACAATTCTTCAAGAGAAAGAGGACAATGTTGACAGATTTAAAATTCATGAACTTGAAAGTAGAATTATTCTACTTGAAGAGGAAAATAAGAGTCTACAGGGTAAATTACATCCAGATAACACATCTGACCTTCAAATCAAAATTCTTACAGAGGAAAACCAGTCTCTGATAAAACGGTTGGAAGAATGTAGTACGTCAGAAATTTGTCATCTAAAATGTAAACTTGGTGACATAGAAACAGAAAAGAATTGTTTTAACGACAATGTAGATGACATTAGGTCAATTCAGTTGCAAGAACTAAAATGTAAAATTGAAGTGCTTGAAGAGGAAAACAAATGCATTTCAGAAAAACTTGTGAACTTTGATGTGATGAAAATTCAAGAAGCAGAATGTAAAATAGAGGTTCTTGAAGAGGAAAATAAAATGTTGTTGGAGAAGTTGGATGATCTTGAAGGCAAAAATAAGATATTGGAAGAGAAAAATAAAAACTTGTCAGAGGTAATGGATTCTTGTAATGATACGAAAATGCAGGAATTGGAAAACAATATTCAGGTACTTGAAAGAGAAAATAAATGCTTGCTTGAGGAATTGGATTCCAAGAACAATGAAATAATGCTCAAAATTGAGGAGAAAAACATCTTGTCAGGAAAATTACAGCATGAAAATGAAGTGGAAAGGAAAGATTTTGAAAATAAGATTGAGGGCTTGCAAGCAGAACTTTCAACATTAAGGAATGAATCAGACCTAGGATTATTTGAGAAGGTGCAAGAACTAGAACTTAAAATTGAATTAATAGAAGAAGAAAAAAAGAGCTTATTGGACAAACTTGAAGCAAATGAAGGATATAAATGTCAAGAACTAGAATGTAAAATTGAAGTGTTAGAAGAAGAAAATAAGTGTTTAATAGAGAAGTTAGAGGAAAGTGAAAGTACCAAACAGGAACTAGAATGTAAAATTGAAGTATTGGAAGAGGAGAATAAAGGTTTATGTGAGAAATTGGAAGAGACTGAACAAAGAATAGAAGACAACAACTCTATAATACAAAAGTTACAAGAAGACGAGAGATTGAATAAAGCTGGAAACTCTTCTGCACAAGTAGAATTGGAGAGTAAAATTGAGGTTTTGACAGAGGAGCTTAATGCAGTTAAAATGGAAGCTGACACTGAGAAAAAATCATTGTATGAAAAAATAGAAATGTCAGAATGCAAAATGGAAGTCTTGCAAGAAGAAATTGAATCCTTGACAAAGCAGATTGAGACCAGCCAATTTAAATTGGAGGAATGGGAATGCAAGGCAGAAGTTTTACAGGAAGAAAATGACTTACTGTGTAAAAAGGTAGAAAACATGGTGGATAAATTACAGTTTGAGGAGTGTAAAGCTAAAGGCTTACAAGGAGAGGTGAATGCTTTAAATCTACAACTTCAAGAAAACAGTAATCAGGTATATGTAATAAAGTGAGTTCATTGCTGAAATTATCACTACTGTGAAATACTTTTTATTCATGGGGTACCAATTTTCGTGGTTTTCATTTAATTGGTTGCTTCTTCAAGTCTTTGCATTTTTCTGAACAAACTTGAGAACCAATGAACATGTAACTTTTTACCAAACCAGGATATTTAATACCCATGAAGAGAATTACTTTCTCAGTATATGACCTGTGGAATTATACATCCAATTAGTTTGATATTTGTTATGATCTTAGAGCAACCATACAGTTTCTTTAAGGCTTACATGTTGCAGAAATTCATTTTCAGTTTTAAATGTTGTATTCAGCTGTAACTGTCATAATTATCTTTTGAGGTAGTCTTTTGATATTTGGTATGTGGGTAGATAATATCAAGGTGATGTGTCGCATACCATGGTTGATTACCTTTGACCTTGAACTCAAGTTCAAGTTCTGATAAATTCCTGGCAGTTTACTACACAGAACAAAAAAAACCCCAACATTGTAAGCTCTTATTAAAAAAGATATTGTAATATGTTTTGGTTTTGTGGGCCTTGATAAGTTTTTGAGGCTAAGCTATAGGTCATTTTCATCAAAACTTAATTTATATGCATTCTCTATAGAATATTTATTTTAAGACATGTAAGAATCAGGAGGCTAAGATTACTGACTTGATGGCAGAAATAACCAGCTTAAGAGAGCATAAAGTAAATCTAGAATTAGAATTAAAAGAATCTCATATGGAACTGAGTAAAGCTGTCGCAATTCATACTAAAGGCAGTAAAAAGATTGAAGATCTGAAGGATGATTTGGAAATTTTAAAGGCAACAGAACTAATTCTGAAAAATGATAACGAAAAACTTTTGAATGAAATTTCTATGTTGCAAAAAAGCTACCAACATCTAGTAGAGTCTGGTAGAACAAAATGTGAGGATTTGACAAAGGAGGTAGAAATTCTTAGAAATAAATTATCAGATAGCATTACACCTGATGTGTTGCAAGCAAAACTGACAGAAATTGACCTAATATTTCAAAAGAAAATCCAGGAAAAACAGAATGTTATCGATCACCTCAATTCAACTATTACAAAAACTAACGCTAACATAGACCAGATTTCTGAACAGCATAGCCAGTCTGAAAACAACAGGTTAGAATTGGTACAAAAATTGAGAACTGTGGAAAAATGTTCAAAAGATTTACAAGATAAGGTGGAAAAATTAACCAAAGATAATGAAGATCTAAAAGAAAAATTGACAGAGTTAGAATCTAATAGACCTTTGTCAACATCGAGTATGGATGAGGTTTGTATTATTAACGGCCTTTTATTTTAAGATGTCATTTACTTGTTTTCTCCTTCATATTGATTGCAAAGAGTGCAAGTTTGCAGTTTTCTTCTTTAATCACCAAAGCATTCAAATAAATAACTATTCAACATTTAGCACCAGCTAACTGTTTCTGTTCTTGCCTGTGATCTAAATTTTCCCCTGGAAGTCTATGTCTACCTATGTCTAAAGTATATCAATTGACAGGATTTAAGACTTGTTACTAGGTTATAAAGGAGCTTTGATTTTCTGTCAGTCTTGATCATATCCTCACTGAAAGACAACACATTTTATTTGTTTTTGTTTTCAGATTCATATTGCCCCCCTCCCCTTTTGAGACTCCACGACTTCTATGTCTTAACTATTAAAGAAACATTGTACATACATATATAATAATGGTTTTGATTGTTATTGTTACAGGTAGAAATTAACTTTAAATTAGCCAACAACAGACAAATAAATACCAATTACAATTTAATTATTTATTAATTACATTTAATTAACAAATTACAATAATAAAAAAAAATGTTGACTGTCATGCGAAGTTCCATCTGGTGTCCAAAGTGAAATGTCCAATCAATACACAAAATTCCAAATGTTATATCCTAAATAAGCTGAATTTCTTAACAGTCAGAAAGTCCACTTGTATGAAATGTTAAATCCAATAGTAATGAATAATCGAAACAATTTTTATAAGATGCAAACAAAATCTATTCTTAATCACATTTATCCAAGTCCATTATATATAGCTCTAGAATTCTGTACTTGAATTTTGTAGCTGATAAAGATATTTTGTAAAGGAATGTATTTACATTACATATGTCTTTCATCAATATCCTAGATTTCTATTGGTTCAAACTGCTACAGAGGACGAATAATCATTCTTTGCATTTCTCAATGAAACCGGTAACTATGAAGAGCATGCTCTTCCTTGTCGACGTGCTCAGTAAACAAACAATGCAGAGTAATTTAAATCAACAAAAATACATTGTGCATTAAATTGAAATGTGCTTCAGTCAACGCTTTCATACCTCAATGAAACTTCAAAAGAATGCATTCAATTCTTAAATGAAACTCGCATACAATGCCAGACAAATAAAAAAAAAACATTTCCAAACTAATAAGTACATCTTAACATTATAGCTCTTGTATTACAGAGTATGAGCACAAAGTCTAAAATGGAGAACATGGATAAAACCATGAAAGACAAGGTATGTCAAGTCTTTATCATCTTTGTTCTTTATAATAGTATAAAATTGTTTACTAAGCTTGTTAACTTTGCATTTTTTAACTATATATATATAGTTAAACGCCACTGATGAGTCTTGAGTAGACGAAATGCGCGTCTGACGTAATGAATTTGTCACCTTGGTAATTTTGATTACATCTTGTTGGAATATTTGAGCAAAGCCAAGTAACAGCACGGCACGTCTGCGGGTGGCGGACTGGGAAGCAACTATTTTGGGTTAAGTTAGATTGAGAAAGTTTTAGATCAATATGTTATGACTTGTTTACGTCATTTATTTATATTGACATTCAATGACTAAGGCCATTCGTTGGTCAGTCTTTTTTCTAAATTTTTGACAAGAAACACAGTCATTTGTATCGTTGCATAATCTTCTAGACTTGTATATTATTTTTGTTTATGCTGTATCGTCATTTTTGTCGATCCGATACTTAATAAGCTTGCTGGTTGGTACATTCTTTAGACTTTTATATAATATTTTGAACTACCTGTATTGTGTATTTACACGATCCTAGTGGGCGTATATTATTCCATCGCGAAATGAACAAAATACTTTAAGCATTTAGAGTTAAACGCCACTGATGAGTCTGGAGTAGACGAAACGCGCGTCTGGCGTAATGAATTTGTCACCTTAGTAATTTTGGTTACATCTTGTTGGAATATTTGAGCAAAGCCAAGTAACAGCACGGCACGTCCGCGGGTGGCGGACTGGGAAGCAACTATTTTGGGTTAAGTTGGATTGAGAAAGTTTAAGATCAATATGTTATGACTTGTTTATGTCATTTATTTATATTGACATTCAATGACTAAGGCCATTCGTTGGTCAGTCTTTGTCTAAATTTTTGACAAGAAACTCACTGTCATTTGTATCGTTGCATAATCTTCTAGACTTGTACATATATATAGCGGATTTGGCCAAGGGGTCTAGACCGCTGGACATAGTGCAGGCGATTTGGTGCCACAGTGTCACAACGGTGTGAGTTCGAATCCCGCTGAGGGAAAGCAAAATTTTGACAGTGTAAAAATCTGATTCTAACAGTGTTTGGTTTAATTTGTAGACATATATACAAACTGAAAATTTAAAAAAATTTATAATATTTTAAATTCCTTGAAATACTCAATAGCTGAGCAACATTGTCCATTTCGTATAGCCGATATTGGTATGTCAGCACGTGACTGATTGTTGAGGAATAATTCTATGTATTGATGATGTTGACTGTACACGAATTCTTCAGCAAACAACAAGTGACGACGCTTATTATTGTGAATTGCTAATGTTATTTGACTACTTGTTAATTGTTGTTTTGTTATTTCTTTTCATAATATTGAATTTAAAATATAAGGATTGTTTTCAATTGTTGGTTAGATTATTGGATATAGATGACTTTGGGTGGGTTTACGCTGTACATAAAGCTCTTCGCCGTTTTTTGGCATAAACCATCCCAAAGTCGTCTATATCCAATAATCTTACCAGCATTTAAAACAATCCTTAAATAAACTTTAATTTCTCAATTTATTCCTGGATTATTTTGCTTTGCCCTATGGTCTAGCTAGTTGTTACTGGAGTAGGCCAAGGTGGGCTTGATTGCATCTTTAATTGACAAGGAACACCAGTTTCTCAAAAATCAGTGTAAAAAATTATTCAATCAATAAACATGTATTTGTTGTAGATTGTTAAACTAGTAGTGGAGAATAATAAATTAAAGGACAGAAATAAGAAGGACTCGGCTCTAATAGAATGGCAGAAGACATCTATACAGGTAAGGACATAAATAAGAAGGACTCTGCTCTAATAGAATGGCAGAAGACATCTATACAGGTAAGGACAGAAATAAGAAGGACTCGGCTCTAATAGAATGGCAGAAGACATCTATACAGGTAAGGACAGAAATAAGAAGGACTCGGCTCTAATAGAATGGCAGAAGACATCTATACAGGTTAGGACAGAAATAAGAAGGGCTCGGCTCTAATAGAATGGCAGAAGACATCTATACAGGTAAGGACATAAATAAGAAGGACTCGGCTCTAATAGAATGGCAGAAGACTTCTATACAGGTAAGGACAGAAATAAGAAGGACTCGGCTCTAATAGAATGGCAGAAGACATCTATACAGGTAAGGACAGAAATAAGAAGGACTCGGCTCTAATAGAATGGCAGAAGACATCTATACAGGTAAGGACAGAAATAAGAAGGACTCGGCTCTAATAGAATGGCAGAAGACATCTATACAGGTAAGGACAGAAATAAGAAGGACTCGGCTCTAGTAGAATGGCAGAAGACATCTATACAGGTAAGGACATAAATAAGAAGGACTCGGCTCTAATAGAATGGCAGAAGACATCTATACAGGTAAGGACAGAAATAAGAAGGACTCGGCTCTAATAGAATGGCAGAAGACAGGTAACTGATAGAAATATCAGTACATACAGATGGCATTATTGTCTGTTCTTTGTGGCTTTTGTTATTAGCTGTAATAACTTTTGTCCCCACAAACTGCTAAGTTAATGTAAACAAACATTGCTGAAATATTCATAGGATTGTCATTGAAAAACTTTATATGTGTTAATCATTTCAAGACAAAAGATGTCTTGAGGCATTTCATGTCATGTGCTACAAGCCTTAGAGCCTCTGATTTCTAAAAACACTGGTTGCCTCTCAGTGTGGCATTTCAAGTATGCCAAAGGCTTTTCTTGGAAAAAAAGCCTGGTGCCATTTGGTTAAGTTTTTAACTAGGTTTTCAACGAAAAAATCTGGTTATTAGATTGGGGTTTGGCGAATGGGTGGGCGGCTTCAAACAGAGGGTTTCTGGTCAATAACTTCAGTTCAGATAAACCAATCTTGATGAAACTTTGGATATAGCAATCTTCCATAATGACCTAGCTTGGGATTAAAATTAGGGCCAGTTGGGGCATAGAAAAACAATTTCCAGTCAATAACTTGATAAACCAATCTTGCTGAAACTTTGGATATAGCAAGCTTGCTTGAAGACCTAGCTTGGGATTGGATTTGGGGCCAGACAGATCAAGGTCAAGGTCACTTACTAAAAATAGAAAAACTGTTTCCAGTCAATAACTTTAGTTTGGTTGAACCAATTTTGCTGAAACTTTGAATATATTGAGCTTGCATGAAGATCTAACTTGGGATTAGATTTGGGGCTAGTCGGATCAAGGTCAAGGTCACTGTTACTAAAAATAGAAATACAGTTTCCGGTCAATAACTTCAGTTCAGATAAACCACTCTTGCTGAAACTTTGGATATAGCAAGCTTACATGAAGACTAACCTTGGGATTGGATTTGGGGCCAGTCAGGTCAAGGTAAAGGTCACTGTAACTAAAAATAGAAAAAACAGTTTTCGCTTAGTCTACTACTAATTGTTAAATCTTTGAAAACCCGGTTTCGTGGCATGGCCATGTTTCTTGTTTTTAAACCCCCCCCGCAAACTTGTTTGGGGGTATATAGGAATCACCCTGTCTGTCTGTCTGTCTGCCCGTCTGTCCACATCCCTTGTTAGCGCTTCTCCTCCTAAACCGCTTGACAGATTTTGATGAAACTGTACATGAAGGAAGTACATCATATGTTGATGTGCATGAAGAATTTTCGTCGCTGTCGGATATTATTCAGGGGAGATAATTGGACTTGAAGCGAAGCGAGAGGTATCCCTTTGTGAGTGTGCTCACAGTCCACACTTGTTCATCTAGGTTGGAGATTAAAATCAATTTTATAAATTCCGTAATACCCTAATTAATTTTTTTTTTCTAGAAAATTCTCAGGTTTGTTACTCCTACATAATCAGGTGTACCTATATACAGGGTCAAATAATTACTCAGCGTTATACTGGTGTAATATTTACATCCATAACAATTACACTGCTTTATTTCATTATTAGAATACCAGAGATGTAAATGTTGTTTTCATAATTTCCCATTTTTACAGCGACTTGAGGAACAACTGGAAAAAAAGGATAGAGAAAGTGACCTTTTTGACAAACTAAAGTCTGCAGAAGAGAGTCAGAAAAAGGCAGAGGCAGAAGCAGATAAATATTATGAAAAATGTTGTCAGGAAGAAGCCAAGGTTTCAGACTTACTGGATGATGTTGATAAAAAGAATAAACAAATCCAGGAACTTCAGGAGGAAATAAAGAACATGGAGTCCACAGGGAATTATAAAAAAGATGGCACAGAACCTGTTGCTTTAAAGAAAAAGTTTGCAGAGATTTATAGTAAGTGTTGAATGTTACCATAGTTGATTCAAGATCTTTACTAACTTAAATTCTAAAAAGTATCAAAAAAATGTTAAACATATGTTGTACTATTTAGAAATTTAAAATAAGCCTTATTATAGTTGTTTTGGTTGTTATATACCTGTGTATATATGTCTACATGTACAAGAAATTAAAAAAATTAAAAATGATATATAAATTATGTTCAAATTCATTTAATTCTCAGAGATAAAAGTTTTCAATGTATTTCCACTTTTTATTGGCCATTGTTGTCGATTTTGAGATGCATGTAAATCCTTAAGAAAATATTTAGTGGGGGTGAGGTCAGATTTAAATGATTTTCTGCTTTATTCCACCATTTCAAACTCAAAGAAACTTACATGATTACATAAAAAAAAACAATCCAGAAAGAATCTCAGGAAAATCAAACCGTTTTTTTAATGTTATTTTTTTAAATTTGTGTCGAGGACGAGTAAATTTTATATTGGTTCCTTTATGTTGCCTGTATAAGATATTGGTAAATAACTGAATCATAAATCAGCTGACAATGGCACTGGAAATTAAAAGGTATCCGTAGGATATATGTAAATGGAACCAGTTGACAAAGTTTCCGATTTTTTCACCAAAACCTGCTTTCTCTGAATTTCTTTTTCTGTCTAATTAGCACACACAATGACCCGATCATTTGTGTCCTTTGCTGTGAACCATATTAGGTTTTGTTTATACCCTTACATATTATAACTATCTAAGGTTGGTCTCATATAGCACCAAGTCTGTAGTCATGGAAACAGTCTTACCACATATGTAGTCATGGAAACAGTCTTACCAAATCTGTAGTCATGGAATCAGTCTTACCTTTATTTCAAACATCATTGTAAGTACAATTCTAATCTTACAGATGAACTACAGGAAGCTAAGAGGCAGATTACCAGTCTGCAGAGAGAAAATGGTGATAGGAACTTGGATATTTTTCATCTGAAGCACAACTTGGAGAAACAAGAATTCCAGTATAATAAAAAGTAACTAAAGAGTCCACCAGACTTATGTTCAGTTTTTTAGTTGGTTCTTTGAAAATATCTAACGAGGAGATAAACCAGATACATGATCTAAAGGGGAGATAAACCAGATACTATTAATCACAATTCAATTAATCACTAAAAGATAGAACACAATCACAAAAATGACAGAAAAACAGACAACAACATGAAAAAATAGAGAATCCCATGTTTATGAGGATGTGTGTTAACATTCTGGTCAATTATAAATTGGCAGTTATCTTGGCTTATATATACTCAATGTCATATACTGCTTTGTCAATCATTGATATATTTATTCATAAGAAAGTTAACTTTGAATGAAAATCTGAAATAGCTTTGTATTGGCATAATATATGCATGATAGTTCTGATTTATTGATATTGTTTCAGAATTAAAGCATACGAGGAATCTGTAGAACTATATGAGCAACACATTGCTAAACTGAAGAATGAAATCAGACGTGTTGGCACAGATCAAGATGACACCAGTAAGTCTGCAGTATTCCACAAACAACACTTGACTGCAAATGTTGTATGGACATTTATTTCCAAATCTTAATTGTTCTGTTTGCTTAACCCAGTCCTAAATAATAACATAAATGTTACATACATAAAAAAAAATCAATGAATTAATCACATGTACAACGGACATTTTACATACTGGAAGCATGTCCACTGGTTTTTGTCTCGCCTGCGACAAAAGTCGCTGGAGGCGAGACATATGTATGGGAATCCGGCGGCGGCGGCGGCGGCGGCGTAAACACTTGACATCTTGCTTCATATCTTTGTAAGCCCAAGCCCTAGGTCCATCAAATTTGGTCCAGAGGTAGCTTATGATGAGTACTTGCCAGTCAGTCACCTGTCACCTGACCTTGACCTCAATTTCACGGTCCAGCGACTACATTAAAGTTTTTGGGTTACGACAGTTCCTCTGTAACTACGCATGGTAGGATGACAATATTTGGTGTATAGGTTGCTGATGACTAGTACATGACTGTCTGGTAGGTGTCACCTGACCTTGACCTCAATTTCACGGTCCAGCGACTACGTTAAAGTTTTTGGGTTACGACAGTTCCTCTGTAACTACGCATGGTAGGATGACAATATTTGGTGTATAGGTTGCTGATGACTAGTACATGACTGTCTGGTAGGTGTCACCTGACCTTGACCTCAATTTCACGGTCCAGCGACTACGTTAAAGTTTTTGGGTTACGACAGTTCCTCTGTAACTACGCATGGTAGGATGACAATATTTGGTGTATAGGTTGCTGATGACTAGTACATGACTGTCTGGTAGGTGTCACCTGACCTTGACCTCACTTTCACGGTCCAGCGACTACGTTAAAGTTTTTGGGTTACGACAGTTCCTCTGTAACTACGCATGGTAGGATGACAATATTTGGTGTATAGGTTGCTGATGACTAGTACATGACTGTCTGGTAGGTGTCACCTGACCTTGACCTCACTTTCATGGTCCAGCGACTGCGTTAAAGTTTTTGGGTTACGACAGTTCCTCTGTAACTACGCATGGTAGGATGACAATATTTGGTGTATAGGTTGCTGATGACTAGTACATGACTGTCTGGTAGGTGTCACCTGACCTTGACCTCAATTTCACGGTCCAGCGACTACATTAAAGTTTTTGGGTTACGACAGTTCCTCTGTAACTACACATGGTAGGATGACAATATTTGGTGTATAGGTTGCTGATGACTAGTACATGACTGTCTGGTAGGTGTCTCCTGACCTTGACCTCAATTTCACGGTCCAGCGACTACGTTAAAGTTTTTGGGTTACGATAGTTCCTCTGTAACTACGCATGGTAGGATGACAATATTTGGTATATAGGTTGCTGATGAATAGTACATGACTGTCTGGTAGGTTCCACCTGACCTTGACCTCAATTTCACGGTCCAGCGACTACCTTTAAGTTTTTGGGTTACGGCTGTTCCCCTGTAACTATGCAGGGTATGGTGACAATATTTTGTATACAGGCCGCTGCTGATATTTTATGCTATTTACATAATGCTTATGACGAAATTTATTTTCGTTACTGATGCGGAATGCAGGCGAGACGTTTTTCTGTGTCCACACTTGTTACAAATGGGGTATGTACCCCCTGACCTTAGAATTTGGGGGTACAGTGGTTTTTTTTAGGGTACAAATGTTTGTAAATTTCTGTCAACCATTTTTGTTGGAAATTTTTTATCCATTTAGTTTTTTTTTGGCAACTGGCTCGTTCACAGTGTTATTGTTAGCATCACAATCACTGTCCAATTTCATTTCGTCCTCTTTTTGAGATTGCCGTGACAGTGTATTAGATTGTCCATTTTGTGGACCTTTTAAAAAAGTCATTTAAAGATCACTGCATATTAACAGGTCACGGAGGTGAACAATCTTTTTGTTAAAATCATGCTATGTATTATTTAAAACAATTTCTGCAATTGGTGGAAGAGGTTTAAAGCAGCCAATCAAACTACCCAACATACTAAAAGTTTATTATTTAAAACAACTCCTGGGATTGGATACGTTTATAAGTAGCCAATTAAATTACCTGTTATATTCAGACATATTTTTACTTTCATTTTATTAACCTAATCAGTTAATGCATTTTGACAATGAATACGGAAGACTAGAATTTCAGAGAATGAAAACCAATAAAATAAAAAATAGAGCATTGTAAATGTACGTGCATGCGTGTTTTCACTTCTAAAATTGTATGTGCATTATTTTGATTGTACTTGAAAAACATACTGCAGCACGTGAATGGGCATGCTGATACTGGTGAGAAAAAAAATCACATGTGAAACTGTTTAGGCGAATAACAGACATGTGACAGAGGTGAAAGAATCAATGCATCATAAATAAATCACATGTGACACATTGTAGGTAAATAAAAGACATTTTGTGTATCATGAATAATTACATGAAACAGTATGTAGGTAAATACAGGTAAAACTTTAATGCATCACAAATTAATCACAAGTGACACTATATAATTTTAAAGGCATGTAACAGGCCTGTTTTCAGGTAAAACATTTAATGCAGCATGAATTAATCACATTTGACACTATGTAGGTAACAATAAATTAAAAAGGGACATAAAAGTCAACATCAGACCTGTTTACCCCTACGATTTTAGCTTAGTTTCTACTATATTTTACTTTAAATTACATCCTAGGCCTTTACCGATGATTTCTATGCCAAGTCAGGAATGTGGTTGAAAAAATATTTAAGGTTTGAAAACTAACGCACCCGTACTCGGAACCACTCTTAAATGCTTAATAAAATTAAAGGAAACATATAGAGGAACTCAAAAGTGCACGTTTATAGGTCCTTTTTGGTGCTTTACTTACATGTAGTTGTATTTACTCCTTGAATAAAGTGTTCAGGTGATCACATCAGTTAGATAGACAAGGTACTTTACAACATGACGAAACGAAAAGCCATGGAATCATATGAAGATTTTAAAGAATAAAGTCTTGCCAGATGTTCAAGGTCGAGTATACAGAAACTTGGAAATGCCTCAGGTCATCTCAAAGAGGAGAAACATTTGTACACTGTTCTATTTGCCAGACGGACTTCTCTTGTGCACACAGCGGAAGGTCGGAATGCAAAAAACACATTGAAACCAAAACTATTTGGTGGCACTAAAATCAAAGAATCAGTCCAGAACTTCTGCAACAATTCAGTGTATTGTAAATCAAATATTTAGACATTTGAATTAAAGTAAAAAAAGTAATTGTATCAGAAAGCAAACATATTAAAAAATTGATGAAAATCAAGGAGACCCACAACAACAAACAAAATCAGAAAAAACCATGCAGCAAAAATGTCAGCAACAGGAAAGGTAGCCTTTTAATAATATTGTGAACTTGGATGCACAGGAACAGTACAGCTTACACATGAAGTTAAGTCTTCTTTATTTGCAAAACTACTCTTTCAACGTAAAAACTACTCTTCAATTGGTCTGGAACTACTATCTTGTGAAAAAATGGGTAAACATGTCTGTCATGTACAGATTGTTTGATGGGCTGCAGAGTGCATAACATATCATATTGAATACACATTACCATTTCATTGTTTACATTGTTGTAAATTACTATTTTACAATGTTGTAAATCACTATTTTTAACCATTTTCCATTGAAGTTCTTTTGAAAGCGTTGCCCGAACCACATTTGCAATGTAGCATGTTAGGGCTTAATAATGAAAAATTGTTCATGATCTACACTTTTACACATAAATGAAACTTCAAAATAATGCATTTAATTCTTATAGTTAGGGCCCCGCCATTTTCCCTTCATTGAAATTCTTTTGAAAGCGTTGGCCGAACCACATTTGCAGTGTAGCATGTTAAGGCTTAATGACGAAAAATTGTTCAGGATCTACAATTTTACACATAAATGAAACTTCAAAATAATGTATTTAATTCTTATAATTATGGCCCCGCCACATAGTGGCAGATGCCCTATATACTTTTTTATCTTTTGAGGTAGGCTTTTGATATTTGGTATGTGGGTAGATAAAATAAAGACGAGGTGTTGCATACCATGGTTGATGACCTTTGACCTCAAGGTCAGTGAGGCCCACCAAGATACCATCTCACTGATATCAAATTATATTGTATATTTCAGGAAAAATGCTGAGGTCCTGATTTAAGTGAAAATGGCACGTAATGCATAAGTTGTGTATTGTTTAAATATTTTTTTAACGATACAATTGATATTTAGATAATGCTTTGTAGTTACATAAATCAATGTTTATTTTTTGTCAGTGGTAAATATAAAACCAATGAAAAAAGACACAGAATTAGCCATAGGTAAAGCCAGTGGTGCTGGAGGAGCTGTCGACCATTTTAATAATCTGCTTCTAGAAGAACAAAATAGGAAACTACTTAAACACAATTCTAAACTTGAGAACAAAGTTAAAGACTTAAAGGAAGAAATAGTCAAGTACCAAAAGGAAAAAAAAGAAAATGTACAGTTAGAGACTAAAGTGGCAGAATTGAGGTAAGAGTTATAGAACCTAAATAATCAACTGTACAGTTAGAGACTAAAGTGGTAGAATTGAGGTAAGAGTTATAGAACCTAAATAATCAACTGTACAGTTAGAGACTAAAGTGGCAGAATTGAGGTAAGAGTTATAGAACCTAAATAATCAACTGTACAGTTAGAGACTAAAGTGGTAGAATTGAGGTAAGAGTTATAGAACCTAAATAATCAACTGTACAGTTAGAGACTAAAGTGGTAGAATTGAGGTAAGAGTTATAGAGCCTAAATAATCAACTGTACAGTTAGAGACTAAAGTGGTAGAATTGAGGTAAGAGTTATAGAGCCTAAATAATCAACTGTACAGTTAGACTAAAGTGGCAGAATTGAGGTAAGAGTTATAGAGCCTAAATAATCAACTGTACAGTTAGAGACTAAAGTGGCAGAATTGAGGTAAGAGTTATAGAACCTAAATAATCAACTGTACAGTTAGAGACTAAAGTGGTAGAATTGAGGTAAGAGTTATAGAGCCTAAATAATCAACTGTACAGTTAGAGACTAAAGTGGCAGAATTGAGGTAAGAGTTATAGAACCTAAATAATCAACTGTACAGTTAGAGACTAAAGTAGTAGAATTGAGGTAAGAGTTATAGAGCCTAAATAATCAACTGTACAGTTAGAGACTAAAGTGGTAGAATTGAGGTAAGAGTTATAGAGCCTAAATAATCAACTGTACAGTTAGAGACTAAAGTGGTAGAATTGAGGTAAGAGTTATAGAGCCTAAATAATCAACTGTACAGTTAGAGACTAAAGTGGTAGAATTGAGGTAAGAGTTATAGAGCCTAAATAATCAACTGTACAGTTAGAGACTAAAGTGGTAGAATTGAGGTAAGAGTTATAGAGCCTAAATAATCAACTGTACAGTTAGAGACTAAAGTGGTAGAATTGAGGTAAGAGTTATAGAGCCTAAATAATCAACTGTACAGTTAGAGACTAAAGTGGTAGAATTGAGGTAAGAGTTATAGAGCCTAAATAATCAACTGTACAGTTAGAGACTAAAGTGGTAGAATTGAGGTAAGAGTTATAGAGCCTAAATAATCAACTGTACAGTTAGAGACTAAAGTGGTAGAATTGTGGTAAGAGTTATAGCGCCTAAATAATCAACTGTACAGTTAGAGACTAAAGTGGTAGAATTGAGGTAAGAGTTATAGAGCCTAAATAATCAACTGTACAGTTAGAGACTAAAGTGGCAGAATTGAGGTAAGAGTTATAGAACCTAAATAATCAACTGTACAGTTAGAGACTAAAGTGGTAGAATTGAGGTAAGAGTTATAGAGCCTAAATAATCAACTGTACAGTTAGAGACTAAAGTGGTAGAATTGAGGTAAGAGTTATAGAGCCTAAATAATCAACTGTACAGTTAGAGACTAAAGTGGTAGAATTGAGGTAAGAGTTATAGAGCCTAAATAATCAACTGTACAGTTAGAGACTAAAGTGGTAGAATTGAGGTAAGAGTTATAGAGCCTAAATAATCAACTGTACAGTTAGAGACTAAAGTGGCAGAATTGAGGTAAGAGTTATAGAACCTAAATAATCAACTGTACAGTTAGAGACTAAAGTGGTAGAATTGAGGTAAGAGTTATAGAGCCTAAATAATCAACTGTACAGTTAGAGACTAAAGTGGTAGAATTGAGGTAAGAGTTATAGAGCATAAATAATCAACTGTACAGTTAGAGACTAAAGTGGTAGAATTGAGGTAAGAGTTATAGAGCCTAAATAATCAACTGTTATATTATTCATGTGCTGCTCATCCTCACAAGTCAGGGTTTCTGTTTCCACAAGTGTCCACGAAACCCTGAAAACTTAGGTAGGAAATTCCCAGGCTAGAAGTCACTATTTTGATTGGCTACATCATACCTTAATGTAGCCAATCAAACGCTGGCTTTCATTCACGACTTGGTTAGGGGATATCCCAATGTCGATTGTAAATAAACCAAATGGATGTGTTGCGTAGACCATGTGAAAATCAGTGTTTTTGTACAGTAGTGTTAATATTTATTATTACCACGTTATTTATTAGTTGTGTTACGTTTTCTTCACACTCATGAATGAGTAAGAATGACTACTGCCAAACACTTGCTTGTTTCAAGCAATTTCATTAATTGATATTTTGATTGACATACGAAAATCTTCTGAAGACTAATTTGTAATTCAGGAAAAAGTGTTTATGAATATTAAAAACAATACAACGTGGCATGCCTTATCTATTTGTAGGGAAGAAGAAAAAAGATTAAAGTCACAAATTGCAGAACACAGTGCAAGGCTTCCCCTGGAAAGTGAGTATAGTATAACTAGTGTTGTCATGTCTTTTTATAATACATGTAATTAAGGATCATAAGAAACAAACTGAGTGTGGTAACAATGATAATGAAAACGTGTGAATATTTAAATACTGTTATTATTGTGTTGTAATTAGCCTTCTGTACCACATGACAAATTATCAAAACTCATTTAGAAGGCTACAATTTTATTTTAAACCTGTACTTTCCATAAATAGATTTACATAAAATATTGCTGCCAGGTTCTCTCTGTTTTCTTCCTTGTCCTCAGGACATTTTATTCAGTATCTAAGGTAAACAGTATGGTGGAATTGTTGGTTCACATAAGTAAAGGGAGAGTATTATGCCAAGATTTTTGGAGAATATTGATGCACCAATTATGAAAAGGAAAACTATAATATCAGTTTTCAAAACATACTTAACATCCAAAAATTATGCTGCTGCTTTTGAAAATTCTGGAAATTCAAAAATTTGGAAAATTTAAATAATTTGGAAAAAAAATGCTGCAATTCTAGTCAATTTTTAATTTTATCACACCTACCAAGATGAGAATATTGACCTATGACAAAGTCTGAGGTCAGTATTCCTTATTCTTAGTTGGTGTGTCTAAATCACAGGTTTATCTCATCACCATGCTATAATTGTATATTATTGCATGCACAAACAGTTTTCATTTCACATAACAAATGTTGAACTAGTGAATACAAAAATGTGTAATTAATTAAAACCAACAAATTCCTACATAAACCTATCTTGTCAGTTTGTTGCCTCTTACTTTTGAACAAAATGGTACCTGTGTAATGTGAATTTAGTTTTTACCAGTATAATAAATATAGGATCTTACATTGGTACGAGTGGATTATTGGATTTCTCCAATCGAGATAGTTAAATTATGGAATTTTAAGTCTGAGCCTTGGCGAGGACTTAAATTTCCATAATTTTACTATCAAGATTATAGAAATCCGATAATCCAAGAGTACTAATGTAAGATTCTGTTTCTCTAATTTTAAAAAGTAGTAAATTTGCGAAAGTACAAATTCTCCCAACCTCAATTTTACGTTCATGACTTGAATACACGGTAAATGGAAGGTGTTTTGTTTATGACGTCATGAGTTCTTATTATGACGTTATTATTTTAAACCAATCAACTGCTTCGAACAAGAAATTCACTAGTGACGAGAACTATATTTTCCACACCGGTCAAGCGGTTGAAATATTACGTCAAAATTAGAGAAACTGGTTTCATTTATTTTCATGGGTATCAATTTTCGTGGTTGGAGGTAAAAAGACATTTCGTTGGATTCTTAAATGCGTGGTTTGCAGAATCGAAAAAAAATAAAAAATGAAAGATGGGGAATTGCTTACAAATGTTCGGCATTGACATACAGTGTTAGTCTGTACATTTTCTAATACGTCATTTTTAAGACATAATCACTCTAGGGAGGTGACAATTGTAATGCTGATCACGGGATTTCATAAAAATTTGCAGTACTTTAGTGGATGGGGCGACATTAAAACGAAATGGGACGGCTCAAGAAAGACAATGCAAAACAAAACCTGTTCTTTGTTATGCTGTGGTGCAAAGACGATGCACCTTGAACATCAGTCGTCAATATCCATGTAAACAATCATCCAATAGCAGTTTCTCATTGTCAGCTTACCGTCGTTATAGATTTCTAGAGGTCATTATTCATTGAATTCTTAATTTCGTGGTTTGTTCCCACCCACGAAAACGACGAAAATTGGTACCCCAGGAATAAAAATGAAACCACAGTATATGTTTTCATGTCAAGCATCCAAAAACAGATATTGTATTCCTCTTTATTTAAACTGGAATATTCTGTCATGTTTCATTTATGTATAGAGTATCACAGAACATTATGTGGCTTATGTGAATGCATGGATGTCTAGAAATAGCCATTCTGCAACAGTTCCCAAGTCATCTCCAGCAGAGAAGCAATAATTTAATTGTCTTGAAATAACTGTTTTATTACCTTATACACATCTCAACTGTCAGCTTCTTGTCTCAAGGACCCATATCACTATGTGTGATAATGTTGTAACTATAGCATTGATTTAAAATTATTCTGTTTTTCTCAGAATCCTTAAGTTGGGAATAGTTAATTTTACACCCTTTTGGCTATTAAAAAAATGGTGAAAAATACAGCATATGCTAATTTGATACTGTTACACATTATATATCTTGTTATTTAGCAGTTTTACCTTTGTGTTACTGGATCTCATGTTACAGGTGTTAACACTACAGACAGTGTGAAGATAGAACCAAGGTTTAAGTTACATGACAGTGTGAAGACAGAACCAATGTTCAAGTTACCCGACAGACCTGGCACAAGACACAATGACAACATTGAAGAACAATGTAAACAACAATAATAGTTGTGTGATAATGACTGTTGTGAAAAAAAAAGATGTTTATGTGCACAAGATTACTATTGTTCCCTGATTGTTGCAAATCCTGGGGATAAAATCATAACTACAATTATTTGATCTTTAACACATAAGTATAACTTGTTCTTGCTGTAAATGTATAAGAGAAATTGTCTGTATATTTTACAGAACCTAATTTTCAGGTTGTCCCTTGACCAGTTAGGTTCATTAACAGTTTTAACCTCTGTACTTGATCCGGGTCATAAAGTCCATCATTCATTTAGTACGCCATTAGCTCATTATATCATGAGCTCTGTTACATTATATATCAGTTGATATAATTTACTTGTATAATCAGTCTTACATAAAATCATGGTATACTTTGTAAACTTCTTCACTTTTGTTAGTAACATAGCATGCTGAAATATAATTTTTAACCATCTGCATGGTTTATTCTTCCTTTATTTTTTCCTTTATTTCATATTTGTACAGTTTTCTATGTATTCCTTTATTTGTACAGCTTTCTGTGTATTATTTAAACAAAGGCATTATTCTTCAACTATTTCTCTTAAAATTTTTTACTGATAAACATTTCAGTTTATAGTTTTCTAATGCTTTAAAGAAAATATTACACTGAAAATATACATGTTATGCTTAACAAAGTAGTTATGTTGAGCTATTCTATTTATGAACTGGTGAGTAAATTTTGGATTTGTACATTAGACATCATGAAGTTGTTTTGACTGTATATTTGAGAGTAGAAGTTAATGTGTAAGGAGATGAATGCTGTATTGTCAATAAATTTTTTTGTGTTGTATAGGAAAATGTATCTAGTAAAAAGTTAATACCATCAAGGTGTGTGTGTCTTATTGCAAGACTTTATGGCAGTTTGAGAGCCTTGTTTAACCTGCTATTTCTAATTGTCATCCCCACTGGGCCATTTGAAACAAAACTTGGTCACAATGTTCATTTGATGTTCCTCTATAAACCAATCAGAAATTCAGAGTGGCTAGGCTACAACATAGGACGTTATGGGAAAATGCATGAAAGCCTTCTTGGAAACTGTAAATCTGATTAAAGCCATGCTACACATGAACATTCAAAGCCTGCTTAAATGTTTCAAAAGACTTCTCTGCAACCTTTTATGCAATTAAACAATAATAATCTGCTTGTCATTTGGATGTTCCACTACAGTTTTTTATGCCAATTGAAAATTCAAAATGGCCACCACTGTAGCTATAGGAGCCTAAGGTAAAAAATCTCCTCTCACAAACTGTAAAGCTGATAAAACCATCTTTTATGTTCTAATTCGTTCGTACTCAACCGAACATAAAGTATTTATTAAATAAAAACAAACACATGTTTATAGGAACAGCTCGCCAGCATATGTGCAGCAAATATCGCCAGCATATATTTATTAAATAACATCAATATTTTGTATTATATGTATAAATAACTGTAAATGTAAAGTCCATCACAAATTATAAGAGTGACGGCTGCCTAGTACATTCTAAAAATAGAAAATAAACGATGTTAACATCATATAAACATTAAATTTACATTGTCCATTACTTTTAGTAACGATAGTCTTTCAATATTAAAAAATATATATCTCATGAAAAACTTTATCGAGCTAAGCTGCACAGAAAACGAGCTTCGAATGACTATAAACTCATTCTAGCTTTAACACGAAATCTTTTCGAGCTGAAAACGCCTTAACATACCCGTGCTATTTCCATAATAATAACATAATCTCTGCATTACGACCAATCAATGCATTTCTAAATCTACAAGAACCTGTTTATTAGTAAATAAACAACAAAGGTGAGTTTGTTTATAAACAAACACGTGTTTGCTCACCTGTAATAAATACATTTATGTTCTAATTCGTTCGTACTCAACCGAACATAAAGTATTTATTAAATAAAAACAAACACATGTTTATAGGAACAGCTCGCCAGCATATGTGCAGCAAATATCGAAAAAACAAAGAAAGGCGCACCGGTGTATATAATTTAAATCCCTAAATTCTTAGTTACCAACAGACGATCAGAAATGCCTTCTTTAACATAACCCATCTTTAGCACGATCTGTTTTCCAACGCCAATGTTTCTTGAAAATGCGATCATCCACATGTGCAGCGGCAGGCGACAGCTGCTGTAGTAGCCCCACCGGACCTTAAGCTATGTAAACCAAAACTTTTTTTTTTTTTTTTTTTTTAGACACATACATGCCAACCTAACATCTTTCATATTTTAATCGGTGCGGCCGAATAGCCTAACAATTTGACAAAAAATCACTGGTGCAATAGGTTCTTTCTTGATCACCAAATGACCCACGGATCACAGAGATCCTTCTTTCACAGCAATAACCAAATCCGATTCACACGGTTTTTTTTTTTTTTTTTTTTTTTTTTTACTCCAGCTATGAGCCACACTAATAGCATACTAGACAGCTTCATTGATGCTACTGGAAGATTTTCCAGAATTTGTCAAATAAATAAAATACGATTAAACAGAAATATCCGAAGCTGGTAAAGTATTTTTAGATTATTTGACTAACACCATCTACGAAAAGCTTTGAAAATATACCTGCAGAATCTTCGTGTATTTTCTGACCTTGATGATAAACAAAAGGCAGGCATCTGATCTATGAGAAAGCGCATAGTTGGCGAGTGTGTCTGTCGGACAGAGCTAATGTCTAACCATCTGCCGGTTTCAAATAAATCTGAAAAATGTTATATAAAATCAACAAATAATTAGGCAACTTGAATATACAATTAAAATTAATACGGCATACACATTTTATTAACAACTGACCATGTCCAACTACAATACCACACCAAGTATGGTACTAGGACCATGTCATAAACTACCTAAAACATTCAGGCGATATAGATTCTCTCCTTCTATTTCACCATGTCTCTGCAATATCGAAGATATCAGGACCACTTGAACATTGCAGACTAGTATCTAGTCGCATAAATAAAGGTCTCTGCCAAAAATGCACTTAGGGCCACTCCCCTTTACTTATATTCTGTCCGATTTGGTAGATTCCAATAAGTAACTGACCATGTTTAACTAAAACACTGGTAAATTTCACGATGTCTCTGCAATATCGAAAAGATATCGGGACCACGTGAACATCACTGACTAGCATCTAGTCTCACAGCAAGAACAGTAGAAATATTGTGTGTGTGTGTGTATGTGCCAAAACTGCACTTGGGGCTACACCCCTTTACGTATATTCTGCCTGATTCATGAAATTCCAAAACATCCTTCACATATTCTCGGTAAGTTAAATTTTTGTCAAAAATGTATGGCCAAAAAGGCGCCGAAACCCATCTAGGAACAATCAAATATCCCTGTGCTTTGCAAAAAATTAAGTGCTTAATATCACGAATTACTAAATAAACAGGGGGTACAAGCCAGTTATTTTCTCCGAACCAAGTTTGCGTAAAAGCGTCAAATGCCTCTGATGAAGGATTCCAGAAAAGAGAATTAAATCTGCATGGTTAACTTGAAATTCGATGAAATGGCAAACCTGTCAACTGGAATTACAGTCATTTCGTACCATAACCAAATCGTACCATTGCCATTTCGTACCCAAAATTACCAAATCGTACCATCAAAATGTCATATTGTACCATAACTTATTACCATTTCGTACCATATGAAAATAATATCGTACCATATGTAAACAATTTCGTAGAATGCGAAAAATTGAAATACTTTAATGTATTTTTTCCAAATATTCGTAAAAAAATCTTTAAATTAATCTAAAGAAGATTTTCAATATTATTAATTAAAAAAGGGTTATCTGAAATACTTGTTGTGTAAACAAATATGGTTTTATTATTCATTAATAAGATATGAAAGCAATAAGGACTTTCCGTAAAAAGTTTCTTTCCCAGTGCTGTTATGAAAGACAATTGATTGTAACAACATTGAAAATAGTAGTTCATGTTAAAATAGTTGCTACGCTTTAAAACATTTTTTATCTGTGTCATTACGTTGTTATCTGATATTTGATGTTAATAAATTAAAAAATTAAAAATAAAAATAGTTATAGGATAATTAATTGGGCGGAGTGAATATATCCAAAATATGATCACGAGTGCCGCATAACGCATCTGATTACTTGTTCCGCGCACGAGTTTAATCTGATGCTTTATGCGGCACGAGTGATCATATTTTGGATATTCACTCCGCCCAATTGATTATCCTATTTATTATATAGATCAAAATTGTTTTCGTAAAATTTTAATGCTTAATCCTAAATTTTATGAACGGCGGATGAATATATGTATAGTAACCATTGTTACATTTTGGCGGGAAAATACCCGAGAGTGAAAATAAACGATAATTTTCACATGTGATTTACCGTGATTTCTGTCACTCGGAAAATTCGATATTTCATCTCTATCTATATAATAATTTTTATTTCTATTTACCACTTTGATCGAAAGAGCAATATTATGCTGAAATGCATACAGGTTTTCATTAATACACTTCCCCATATGGTACGAAATGGCTATGGTACGAAATGGTTTTAATTATGGTACGATTTGGATGGTACGATTTGGTTATGGTACGAAATGACTGGTAACGGTCAACTGTATGGGGTACACAAAGGCTGTCTAAAAATTGACAAAAGTTCAACCGTAACTAATGTAATCAGCTTTAGAATTATCATTGCGTGGAATCCTCTGAATTTCTTAAGATATACCAAGCTCAGTACATATGGAAAAAATTGAAAAAGGAAGCTTTAATAAATCTTCCTTCATACTACCAGTTTGAACAATGTGTACGCAGTGTACCACTTAACATGTTTACCGTATAGAGAAGCCCCGAAAGAAATCAATGCCTGCTCAATGGCTCTTAACTCTCTCAATGTGGAGTTTTTGCTCTTCTCAAACAAATTCCACATTTTGTGAAAAATTTTGTTATCACTCTCTAATGTGTAAGCGCCACAAGTAAAATTGCTTGCATCCGACAAAAAGACGTAGGTAGAAGGTTTGTAGGGAGCTAGAAGTTTACAATTTTAACTAACATTACCACTCCAAAACCTGAGCTCATGTAAAATCTCTTCTGGATGAAATAGATTTATACATCTATCCCAATTCAAGCGGGATTCAATACACAAATAACAATATCTAGTCATCAACCTAGTTACATTTCCAGGGGACAATGACATTATTTTACCTGTCACTTGTGCTAACTGCCTTGATGTAAACAAAGACAATTTTTTAAAGAATTTGATCAATAGACTGTAACAAATCGTTTATTCTTCTTTGTGTAATAGAAATCGAAAAATGCTTAAAATCCCAAGTACTAAAAAGGTATAACATAACCGCTCTTGATTGTATCTAAAATAAAATTATAAGCTGCAATATTCTTCCAAAAATCAATATGTTTGGCAAGTCTCCCTTTTAAATTTAGTTTTTATTGACCGAAATATCTAATTTTTCAAGATAATGAACTTGAGACATGAACTCTCCGTAATCTTCATAAATTTCAAAATATATACAAAAAAGACAAATCAAAATACTTATCATTGACTGGAACCGGATCACTGTTTGGCAGTGAAATTTGGTTGACTGTTAGACGAGGAGTTTGAGGCGCTCTTAAAATTGAGGGGACAGTTCCTCCTCCAGTGTCCATACTGCTTGCACATGCGGCAGATGTCATAAGGGCACGGCGTGCGGCACCCGCACGAAAGGGCTGAGCAAAACGGTTAAAACCGTAAGACGGAGCAGGAACAGACGCTGTAGGCATAGTCGGTACCGGAATAACAGATGTAGATGGTCTATATGTGTAAGGTTCAGGGCGGGCTTTTTTTATCCTTGATGACTTTAAGGGCTCTAGATTCCGCCTGCCGGATTCTTTTTTCATCCTCCTCATTGTCTGCAATGTCGCTACTCTCGTATTCCTTAACAGTAGCCCAGCCCCCTGCAGAATTATCGGCAATTCTAATAAGCTTGTTACGCTCCTTGAGTTTACCAACCAAATCACCAGCAAGAGGGACAAGACAAGAACCATTCATCTGTAACTGCCTATGGAGTTTTTGTAAGCGTTCCAAAATATCTTCATTGAAACGGAACTGTATGCGATTTCCTTCGGATCTAAATTTAATGCTGGCTTCATCTCGGAACTTCTTGGATAAGTTGTCTTGCTCTGACAAAAGGTCCGATTTCAAGTCAATGAGTTTTCGGTCCAAATAATTCTTGAACAGGTCAAATGTGTCCACCAAATCCCTCTCCCTCCTAGATGTGGTTTCTGCCGAATTTTGAGCCGTAGACTGGATATCACTAAAGTTCAACTGACTGCCAGGTTTAGAGCTACAAGGCTGGTTCTGTGTTGTGGAACGTGATGGGTGCTCACTCAACAAGTCTTCTTCGTTCAAATCAAGGACAGGCTGAGATATATCTATCGAGCTAAGCTGCACAGAAAACGAGCTTCGAATGACTATAAACTCATTCTAGCTTTAACACGAAATCTTTTCGCGCTGAAAACGCCTTAACATACCCGTGCTATTTCAATAATAATAACATAATCTCTGCATTACGACCAATCAATGCATTTCTAAATATATAAGAACCTGTTTATTAGTAAATAAACAACAAAGGTGAGTTTGTTTATAAACAAACACGTGTTTGCTCACCTGTAATAAATACATGAACATTAATGTCTGTTGGATTGTCCTCTACAGGTTTCAGTTATTTTTGTCATTACCTATATAAATCAGGTAAGTGATCCATCCATGTTGACTTATATAAATCAGGTAAGTGATCCATCCATGTTGACCTATATAAATCAGGTAAGTGATCCATCCATGTTGACCTATATAAATCAGGTAAGTGATCCATCCATGTTGGCCTATATAAATCAGGTAAGTGATCCATCCATGTTGACCTATATAAATCTGGTAAGTGATCCATCCATGTTGACCTATATAAATCGAGTAAGTGATCCATCCATGTTGACGTATATAAATCGGGTAAGTGACCCATCCATGTTGACCTATACAAATCTGGCAAGTGATCCATCCATGTAGACCTATATAAATCAGGTAAGTGATCCATCCATGTTGACCTATATAAATCTGGTAAGTGATCCATCCATGTTGACCTATATAAATCGAGTAAGTGATCCATCCATGTTGACTTATATAAATCGGGTAAGTGACCCATCCATGTTGACCTATACAAATCTGGCAAGTGATCCATCCATGTTGACTTATATAAATCTGGTAAGTGATCCATCCATGTTGACCTATATAAATCGAGTAAGTGATCCATCCATGTTGACTTATATAAATCGGGTAAGTGATCCATCCATGTTGACCTATATAAATCGAGTAAGTGATCCATCCATGTTGACTTATATAAATCTGGTAAGTGATCCATCCATGTTGACCTATATAAATCGAGTAAGTGATCCATCCATGTTGACTTATATAAATCGGGTAAGTGATCCATCCATGTTGACCTATATAAATCGAGTAAGTGATCCATCCATGTTGACTTATATAAATCGGGTAAGTGATCCATCCATGTTGACCTATACAAATCTGGTAAGTGATCTAACCATGTTGCATTTTTAACACGGTGGTTTTTTTTAATTTATATGTAGTCAAAAGTGGCCATAAACAGATTAACAGCATGAACATGTAAATATACACTGGTTGGAGAATCTACAAACCAATCCAGTGTCACTCAAACTGCCAATCTACACACCAATCCCGTGTCACTCAAACTGCCAATCTACACACCAGTCCAGTGTCACTCAAACTGCCAATCTACACACCAATCCAGTGTCACTCAAACTGCCAATCTACACACCAATCCAGTGTCACTCAAACGGCCAATCTACACACCAATCCAGTGTCACTCAAACTGCCAATCTACACACCAATCCAGTGTCACTCAAACTGCCAATCTACACACCAGTCCAGTGTCACTCAAACTGCCAATCTACACACCAATCCCGTGTCACTCAAACTGCCAATCTACACACCAATCCCGTGTCACTCAAACTGCCAATCTACACACCAGTCCAGTGTCACTCAAACTGCCAATCTACACACCAATCCAGTGTCACTCAAACTGCCAATCTACACACCAATCCAGTGTCACTCAAACTGCCAATCTACACACCAATCCAGTGTCACTCAAACTGCCAATCTACACACCAGTCCCGTGTCACTCAAACTGCCAATCTACACACCAGTCCAGTGTCACTCAAACTGCCAATCTACACACCAATCCAGTGTCACTCAAACTGCCAATCTACACACCAATCCCGTGTCACTCAAACTGCCAATCTACACACCAGTCCAGTGTCACTCAAACTGCCAATCTACACACCAATCCAGTGTCACTCAAACTGCCAATCTACACACCAATCCAGTGTCACTCAAACTGCCAATCTACACACCAATCCCGTGTCACTCAAACTGCCAATCTACACACCAGTCCAGTGTCACTCAAACTGCCAATCTACACACCAATCCAGTGTCACTCAAACTGCCAATCTACACACCAATCCCGTGTCACTCAAACTGCCAATCTACACACCAGTCCAGTGTCACTCAAACTGCCAATCTACACACCAATCCAGTGTCACTCAAACTGCCAATCTACACACCAATCCCGTGTCACTCAAACTGCCAATCTACACACCAGTCCAGTGTCACTCAAACTGCCAATCTACACACCAGTCCAGTGTCACTCAAACTGCCAATCTACACACCAATCCCGTGTCACTCAAACTGCCAATCTACACACCAATCCAGTGTCACTCAAACTGCCAATCTACACACCAGTCCAGTGTCACTCAAACTGCCAATCTACACACCAATCCCGTGTCACTCAAACTGCCAATCTACACACCAGTCCAGTGTCACTCAAACTGCCAATCTACAAACCAATCCAGTGTCACTCAAACTGCCAATCTACACACCAGTCCAGTGTCACTCAAACTGCCAATCTACACACCAGTCCAGTGTCACTCAAACTGCCAATCTACACACCAGTCCAGTGTCACTCAAACTGCCAATCTACACACCAATCCCGTGTCACTCAAACTGCCAATCTACACACCAGTCCAGTGTCACTCAAACTGCCAATCTACACACCAATCCAGTGTCACTCAAACTGCCAATCTACACACCAATCCCGTGTCACTCAAACTGCCAATCTACACACCAGTCCAGTGTCACTCAAACTGCCAATCTACACACCAGTCCAGTGTCACTCAAACTGCCAATCTACACACCAATCCCGTGTCACTCAAACTGCCAATCTACACACCAATCCCGTGTCACTCAAACTGCCAATCTACACACCAGTCCCGTGTCACTCAAACTGCCAATCTACACACCAGTCCAGTGTCACTCAAACTGCCATTTATGCTAAGTACAACATTTTTATCCAAAATGTGCAACACAGACCTTCTTAATTTGTCTGATGAATATAATAGTGCAGTATATTTGGTTTTTCTTCATGTGGATAGATGATTGACTAGTGGCACATTTAACACAAGAATGTTTGATTGAAGATTGAAGGGCTGTATTGTACATTTCTGTTTACTTGAGTACTTGAATATCTACACATACATTTTTCAGTTTCTAATAGGGACCTCAGTAGCTTAGTGGTTAAGGTAGTTAGTCTACTAAAGATCACATGGTCTGTCAACACTGAGGTTGCGGGTTCGAGTCAACTGCAGGCAGGGTGCCCTCAACTCTGATTTCGTATCCCATCAAAAACTGGATGCCATGATTGCTGAAATATTGCTGAAAGTAGCGATAAACATCATTCAAATCAAATAAATTTTTCTTGGCATATTAAGAACACTACATTTAAAAAGATTTTTACTAAATCATAACATGGTGAAATACATGTCACTGTAAACAGTGAAGACACGTGGAGACAATATTTGCATATGATTGTACGAGGTTTATGTTCAGACAGAACAACCTTGCATCAAAATATAAGTACAGAAATATATCGTAGAAAATTATAAAGAGATGTTCAGTTTGTGGTTGAGAGGAAACAGAAATAGATAACCTGATTATCGCAAATCAATGTACAAAATATGAATTGCAAATAATGTTTTGTACATAATCAGTAAGTGTGCACAAAAATAGGATGCATTTTATGTGTTATTTTATTGGGAATGGTCAATTGTTGACAAAAAAACATTTTGTTACGTCAGCCAAGAAAAGTTGAAAAAGTTTGAAAAAAAAAATACAACTGTGGAAATAACAAAATAGACCTGCAAGACAGTGCAACTTCTATAAAAAATTTAGAATAGCATCAGTATTTCCTTCATGATGTGTTGTAATATATATATACAGCTAAACATAAACTATTGTCTGAATACTCCTAGTGCAATATTATATCTAAATAATATTTATACAAGACCTATTTTATATAACAGAAAGAAAATTTAACCATAACAAAGTCGCTGAAAGTTGGAGGGCAATATTCTAATGACTACACAGCAATCGATGGAACATAATAAGGAATATTACCCTACAATGAAATAATGCTAAAGGCAATATGCATGAACATGTGTGCAGTAACTCTGTAATTATTGAAATATTTTTTGCTGAACCTGAAAATAAATTTTTTTTTTTGGTAAAGGTTGGGTTATAAATAAAAACATAATGTGAAATGGCACATAAACACAGAATCTCTTACACAACCATTATTTCTGTCAAATAAGACTTATTACTTTTAAAATAACAGATTGAATGTTAGACTAGCTACAATAATGCTCCTCCTTTTTTTTATCTTGGCGGAGCTATGAAGAGGTCCCATTACTCGTAATGAAGCACAAAAAACACCCTTGGGATTTATACATATTTTCCATTATTAAACTGCTGTCTTGGCTTAATAAATCATTTTTCTTTGTCTGGCATTCAGCTGACATTTCTACAATGTCTATTTAAATAATTTAAACCCTTTTTCGTAATCATAGCATTGTTTACAAAATTAAAATTGAGGAATGTTGAATTTTGGAATCGTATTGGTAAAAATGGTATCCAGGATAGTGCAATGAATAAAATGATACCAAATCGATTCTGAAATTATGCACTTCCAGAATTTAAAGATTGTCAACAATGCCATGATTACGAATAAAGTGTTAAAACTAATGAATAAGGTGTTTTAGAAATATCAATTGAATGCCACAGACATAATAAAAATATGTTGCAAACCAGGGAAAAAGTTTAATAGTTGATCATATGCATAAAACCCCGAGTGTGAATCATTCTCAGGCTGTTCCATTACAAGTAATGGGACCTCTTTGTATTTCCGCCAAGATTTAAAAAAAAAAGGAGCTACATTACTGTAGCTATTGTCAGATAAACTGTCCAACAGGTGAAGTTTTTATTACATTTTTTCCCATATATTCTAATATTTTGGCTTATGTAGCACCAGAGAAAATCAAAATAAAAAATTGAATAAGGTACAATATTTCAAGCTGCCAATGTGGACAGCCACTAAATAAGCTAGATAAAATGTTGAATAAAAATGGTACTTGATACCCTAAATTAGTAATAGAAATGTTGAATAAAATTAGATCCATGGTAACTGTTTTTGGGTGACCCATGCATCTTTTCCAATTTTAATTATTAAAGAATTACTGTACAGTAAACCCCAAGGTCACACTTTCTGCCAAAAAAAATGTAGCCTCATACTTTTGTTAAGGAGCATTCTATGACATGATGCAGCCATTTTTGAGGTGTTTCCTCTGGTAGGAAAGGCCTCTGGTGACAGTGCCCTTTTGTGAGGGGTGGCCACTGGTGGAGGAGGCCTTTTGTGAGAGGCTGGCCTCTCGTGGTAGGGGCATTCGTGAGTGGGTGGCCTCTTGTGGAAGGGCCTTTTTGAGGGGTGGTCTCTCCTGGAAGATGCCTTATAAGTGTATATTATGAAACTAAATGTATAATACTTTTCCAAAATTTACAAGCATAAATTCACATGTTAGGAAGATATAATTATGATGACAACATCTAGCCCACTAAATAGTAAAACAAAACACCAACAGATGTATGTACCATTAACAAACAGTCAAATATTGAAATGTACATGTAATTTGTTTAAATTATAAATGTAATTTTGCACATTTCCTGATTTCTACCGCTTGCATGGAAATTTCCATCAATTTTGGCATTACCAGGTATTCAGCAAAAGAATAACCCTCGTTGCGTTTTTAATTGCTTAAAAAATACCCTCACATATAATATTCCCACAAAAATTCATTCAGAAGTTTTTACTTTTACTTCAAAGTAAACGTAACATGAAAAATTCATTTTGAAAACCGGAAATGTTCCAATAGCGAAAAGTAAATATATATCTAGCAAAAAAGTACAACACGGCAGCTGGCTGCGTGATCATAAGACACATATGGTCACCACTCTTTAAAACCATGATATTAAACATAAATCATGTCTAGGGGGTTATTGGTGAAAACTATCAGTCTCAAGAATAAAATTTTCCTCACCTACCAGCTCATGAAATTTTCATCTCTCGACTGGTATTTTTCACCAATACATCTCCCAGACATGATATATCTGCTTCTTTGACATTCATCTCTGTGTAAATAATTTTATATGAAATAAATCTACTTCAATAGAAGATTACACGTCAGACCTGTTAAACATTTCACACGGGTACACACCATGCTTGTTATTATAAGTTTAAAAGATAATCATTCAAAGTTTGTAAGGAGATGATTTTGGTTAGGTTGTAACTCTGAAAGGATACTGAAATCATTTATGCCAGCATAACAATCAATCGTATGTTATCAGCACAGACAACACACATAAAAAAAATTCAAAAGTTAATTATGAAATATTTAATCGTTGCTGTTAAAATGTACCTTATTTCCTCGACTATAAGTCAATTTAATACCATATCTCCTAGACTATAGTTCTATACTGTATGATATTTATCTGACTATAAGTCTATGTTGTACCGTATATATCTGACTATAAGTCTACGTTGTACCAAATATATCTGACTACACATGAACATTCAAAGCATGCTTATGTTGTACCATATCTTATGTTACCTATCATCTTACTAGCACTTATTCTATAACCTTGGAATGGAAAATGCATTCAATTTTAGGGAACAATATTACCAACATACAGTTTCAATAAATAAGGTCTCTCAACCATTATCTACTATAGGACAATAGATACAAAGTAATTATCAATGTAATCTCCCAACCACGATCTACTATAGGAAATAGATACAAAGTAATTATCAATGTACAATAAGTTTGCTCGGGTTGTAGTAAATAACACTATTATATGACTAGAAGATCAGAGTTAATTCTGTACTGGAGTTTCCTAAATTAGTTAAAGGGATTTCCATTCCTACAGCATCCTCAGTTAAACTACGAACACTCCTTAACATATGAACTAAACTAATGTCCTTCCATAGGAGTCACAAGTCAGGGAAGCGTTTTGGATCTTCTCTGTAGTGGAAAGGAATAGTAAATTGATTTGGATCCAAATTCTCCCTCCATCCAAAGGACTGAAATGTCACGGTAGCTGTCACAGTGGGAAATACTGGAATCTCTGTAAATAAAATACAAATTAGGTTTAACACTAATTACGTAGATTAACAATAATTAAAATTATTATACTGTACATCCCTAATTATTGATAATGAGGTGTTATAAAAGGGTCTAAAAACGGGCAGTTACTTCCAAGACTATTCAGAAAAATGGGAGATTACCACTGACAAGCCAGTACCCAATTACACAGCTACCTGCATACCTGCATTTATTAATTTTTCAGAAATCTGTTGTTTGTATGATTGATATCAATGATTTTTGAATTCGAAGGGAGAGAACCTAGGTACCTAGTGAGAACTCCCAACCTCCAGCAGGAAAACTGACAATCGAAGGGAGAGAACATAGGTACCTGGTGAGAACTCCCAACCTCCAGCAGGAAAACTGACAATCAAAGGGAGAGAACATAGGTACCTAGTGAGAACTCCCAACCTCCAGCAGGAAAACTGACAATCGAAGGGAGAGAACATAGGTACCTGGTGAGAACTCCCAATCTCCTGCAGGAAAACTGACAATCAAAAGCAAGAACCTAGGTACCTGGTGAGAACTCCCAATCTCCTGCAGGAAAACTGACAATCAAAGGGAGAGAACCTAGGTACCTAGTGAGAACTCCCAATCTCCTGCAGGAAAACTGACAATCAAAGGGAGAGAACATAGGTACCTGGTGAGAACTCCCAACCTCCAGCAGGAAAACTGACAATCAAAGGGAGAGAACATAGGTACCTAGTGAGAACTCCCAACCTCCAGCAGGAAAACTGACAATCGAAGGGAGAGAACATAGGTACCTGGTGAGAACTCCCAACCTCCAGCAGGAAAACTGACAATCAAAGGGAGAGAACATAGGTACCTAGTGAGAACTCCCAACCTCCTGCAGGAAAACTGACAATCGAAGGGAGAGAACATAGGTACCTAGTGAGAACTCCCAATCTCCTGCAGGAAAACTGACAATCAAAGGGAGAGAACCTAGGTACCTTGTGAGAACTCCCAACCTCCAACAGGAAAACTGACAATCTTTGTTATTTGTAAATGAACAACAGGTTAACAGATTCAAAACATAGATTAATTTATATTAATACTTTCAGAAATCTGTATCTAAGGAATATTCAGAAAAAAATAAAATAGAAAAACTTGTCTAGTGATCACTAAGCTTAAATTTTAAATTCACACAAAACCTGTTGTTCCAAAATCTTCATAATATGCACAGCAATATTTTGATTGATCATTGTCATACTGTATCAAAATTTGAAAGGAACAAAAAGAAGAAATTCCTAACCTCTTGACTGCTAGTTATTGTCCAGAAATGACTTTGTGCACGTTTCTTTTTTGGCGACTGTGACCTTGACTTGTAACTTACAGAATTTCTCCCAAATTAAAAAAAAAAACCTTATAAACCACATGATATATAACTAATAAAATTTCATTGAAATCAGAAAAAACTTTTTGAGTTATTATTGGGAAATGGGTTTTTTTTTGTGTGAAAATAATTAATATTTTTTGGTGACAGTGACCTTGAAATTGGACAGAATTTCATCCAAACTGATAGGCTTCTTATCCACCTGATATGAAACTGTATCCCAAAAATTCCTTGAAATGAAATGCAAACTTTTTGAGTTATTGTCCAGAAATGTCTGTGAAAATTTGTAATGCTTTTTTCGTTGACTGTGATCTTGACCTTTGACCTTTGACGAAATTCTCCAGCATCAAGAGAAGGGGATTTTGACATGTGACATGATGGACACAGTCAGTTTACAAACCTTTGAGAGAGTCCTCATAAACATTTTTGATGTTTGGCATTACTGAAATTGCATGTTCATTCACAACATATACTTACCAACCATACTGGACATCTGGAAAAAAGAATTACTCCGACCTAAAGACCCACTAAATACTTGCCTATTTGAACTGGAAATCCTTCAGGTAATTTTGAGGTCATAAAATCCCGTAATTTTTGGAACTGTTTAAAGGGTGCAATAACTTCTAATACATCCAATAAGCTGAAAATTATTTAAAAAAAACTAGTAAAACTATATATGTTTAGATGCCAACAAAAAATTTGCCCCAAAACCCCACAGAAAGTATTTGAAATCAGTACATTAAAATATGCCTAGAAAAATTTTTTGTTGAAATTGAACAGTTAACAATTTTTATAATTTTTTTTTTTTTTTTTTTTTGGGGGGGGGGGGGGGGGGGCTGAGGGCTGAGCAATATACTTTGTACTTTTAATTTTAACTGTGGCCATTTTGAAAGTAATGGAGATCTTGAAAATTTTAAAAGTCGATTGCTCAACTTTAGATCAGCCCCAACATACTCAGAAAGTTTCGTGTGGATCAGACATCACATCTTTAAGAAAACGAGAAGACAAGATTGATGGGAAAAGACAAAAGAATATTTAGTTTGTTTGTTTGTTTGAATAATGTTTAGCAATTTTTCAAATCTATCATGGTGTCCAGATTATATTGGGGGAGGAAGCTGGAGTACCCGGAGAAAATCCCTGAACTTCTGTAGGAAACCGACAATCCTTGTCAGTTATCCTGGAGTCGAGTACACACTGCCCGAAGGGAGACTCGAACCCGCAATCTCAGTGTTGACAGACCATGTGATCAATAGTAGACAAACTACCTTAACCAATCTGCCACTGAGGCCCCCCGACAAAAGAAAAAGAAACCGCACAAACAATATTAGTCTCCCACACTTTGTTTTGGTGACTAAATTAATAGTCAATAATCAACTGAAACATACATTCAGTAATCCAGTTAACTGAAACATACATAAAGTAATCCAAACAACAAAAACATACATCAAATAAATCAAATGACTAAAACATGTATTAAAGTAAACAATTCAACTGAAGATTAAGTAATAATCAGTTAACTTACGCATGGACTGTCATTGGAAAATCTTTGCTCTGCAAAAAGAAGAGTAATAATGAAAAATGCATCCTCACTAGACTATTTTATTGATAACTATATATTCATCCTCACTGGACTATTTTACTGATAACTATATATTCATCCTCACTGGACTATTTCATTAAGACACATTACTGATAACTATATATTCATCCTCACTGGACTATTTCATTAAGACACATTACTGATAACTATATATTCATCCTCACTGGACTATTTCATTAAGACACATTACTGATAACTATATATTCATCCTCACTGGACTATTTCATTAAGACACATTACTGATAACTATATATTCATCCTCACTGGACTATTTCATTAAGACACATTACTGATAACTATATATTCAACCTCACTGGACTATTTTATTAAGACACATTACTGATAACTATATATTTATTGAATTGAATGCAACCATTTTTGTTATTTGTAAATGTTATATCAACAAGATAATGTGACAAACCACTGTAGCTTAAACAAACTATTAAAAAAAATTATCTATTGGCCAGATGATGACAAAATATATTTTGTAGCTGGAATAATTAATGTTTTTTCTAAAACAAAATAATGAAATACTCTGAGCTGACAAACCCAACTAAATACATTTTGTAAAATTATCTCCCTTTATAATTTAATTTTGGTTGTATAATTAAATATTCTACATTAGAACTAAGTCTGAGTATATCAACAACAGATTATATAACATTTTTTTCAACGCCACCTTTACAGACTTTGATGATCTGTGTTCTGTGTAGGTATGAGCTTAAAACAATAATAAGTTCCAGAGAGTTATCTCCACCTAATAAACTCTTTTCTCTTTGTTTGCATAGGGTTTGACGCCAATTTCAGTATTTTTCCATAACATGGCATCTAATTTTATTGGGGGAAGAAGTCGTAGTTCACTGAGAAATCCCCAACCTGTGGTAAGAAAACTGGCAATCCTTGTCAATTAAGATAAGAGTAAAGTACACCCTGTCCCCATGGGACTTGAACCTGCAACTTTATTATTTTCTTGTACAAATAGTGATGCCTGATATTGTAGCCCAACAAGCTTCTGTCTGATACAGAATCACATGGATCTTTGGTATAATTAATTATAAATAGTTAAAGCTAAAAATAAATGTGAATGCTCAAACAAGCTTCTGTCTGATACAGAATCACATGGATCTTTGGTATAATTAATTATAAATAGTTAAAGTAAAAATAAATGTGAATGCTCAAACAAGCTTCTGTCTGATACAGAATCACATGGATCTTTGGTATACTTAATTATAAATACTAGTAGTTAATAATAAAAGTGAATGCTCAAACAAGCTTCTGTCTGATACAGAATCTCATGGATCTTTGGTATAATTAATTATAAATAGTTAAAGCTAAAAATAAATGTGAATGCTAAAACAAGCTTCTGCCTGATACAGAATCACATGGATCTTTGGTATAATTAATTATAAATAGTTAAAGCTAAAAATAAATGTGAATGCTCAAACAAGCTTCTGCCTGATACAGAATCACATGGATCTTTGGTATACTTAATTATAAATACTAGTAGTTAATAATAAAAGTGAATGCTCAAACAAGCTTCTGTCTGACACAGAATCACATGGATCTTTGGTATAATTAATTATAAATAGTTTAAGCTAAAAATAAATGTGAATGCTCAAACAAACTTCTGCCTGATACAGAATCACATGGATCTTTGGTATAATTAATTATAAATACTAGTAGTTAATAATAAAAGTGAATGCTCAAACAAGCTTCTGTCTGACACAGAATCGCATGGATCTTTGGTATAATTAATTATAAATAGTTTAAGCTAAAAATAAATGTGAATGCTCAAACAAACTTCTGCCTGATACAGAATCACATGGATCTTTGGTATAATTAATTATAAATAGTTAATAATAAATGTGAATGCTCAAACAAGCTTCTGCCTGATACAGAATCACATGGATCTTTGGTATAATTAATTATAAATAGTTAATAATAAATGTGAATGCTCAAACAAGCTTCTGCCTGATACAGAATCACATGGATCTTTAGTATAATTAATTATAAATAGTTAAAGCTAAAAATAAATGTGAATGCTCAAACAAGCTTCTGCCTGATACAGAATCACATGGATCTTTGGTATAATTAATTATAAATAGTTAATAATAAATGTGAATGCTCAAACAAGCTTCTGTCTGATACAGAATCACATGGATCTTTGATATAATTAATTATAAATAGTTAAAGCTAAAAATAAATGTGAATGCTCAAACAAGCTTCTGCCTGATACAGAATCACATGGATCTTTGGTATAATTAATTATAAATAGTTAATAATAAATGTGAATGCTCAAACAAGCTTCTGCCTGATACAGAATCACATGGATCTTTGGTATAATTAATTATAAATAGTTAATAATAAATGTGAATGCTCAAACAAGCTTCTGTCTGATACGGAATCACATGGATCTGGTATAATTAATTATAAATAGTTAATAATAAATGTGAATGCTCAAAGATCATAAACAATGTTTTACAAATAAGTGCCACTATAATTTTAAACTTTCCACAAGTAACAAAGTACAAAATGTTTGCAACTGAAAAGTCATTAAGAGCTCAAGAAAAAACGCTAAAAACATCACTACAATTAACATTGAATAAATGGTATACTAACCACAGCCACTGTAGCTTTGAAAGACTTAGGACTTTCTTTAGATATATATGGTCTACCTAAACATACATGTTTCCCTGCAGGGGCTGATATATAATCTTCCCAAGTTATATTTGGTTTTGAAGGTGGTTCTAAAGATGGCCGTCTATCAAACTGAAAAAATGAACAAATGTTATTTTTAATCATTAGTAGTTCTTTAAGAGTTTTAAATTCATGCATATAAAAACCTAAGTGCATGTTGTAGATAATGAAAATGTTGGATTCTTTGGGACTCCAACTTTATATTGCTTAGAAATGTAGGTTGACCTTGATGTCAAGTATTAACAGCTAGATTTAGTGTAATTGTTCTGAATATTGTTAAATGCTGTTTGCAAGATTTCAAATATCAATCAACAATTCACAATAATGTCTCAGTGACCACAGGACATCAGCAATTAACAATAATGTCTCAGTGACCACAGGACATCAGCAATTGATTGATTGATTGATTGATTAATGGTGTTTAACACCCGAGCCGCAATATTTCAGCTATATTCAGACGATGAACATGAAATGGATGATAAAATGAACATGAAATGATGATGAATGAAAATGGGATGGGACACAAGGAAAAATAGGGGTAACGGATTTTAGATTGCCACTGGCAAATGGGAGGATGGATAGGGTCGGGCAATTTAGCCTCCTGTAGCGGGATCGAAATCCCTACTCATAGCGAATACTACAGCAGCGTTCTTTAACGTGCGAGGAACGTGGCATTTTTCCCCAACACGGTGCACTAATATGGTTTGCGGTCAGGTTTTCCGTATTATGGCCTGACAACCCCAGCTTGCCAGGGGTACCCCATTCAACCACCTGAGGCACACATCCCAGTCGGTCTTTAGGCAAACCGACCTGACACGCCGGTCAGGGTACTGGGCGCTATTTAGTCGCCTTTTACGACAAGCTAGCACGACTGCGGTCTATTCTTTTAGCCACCCGGATCCCGCACGGGGCGACATCAGCAATTAAGTCTCACCTCACAATTATCCCATGTACCTTTACTCAGACTTTCCATTATAGCTTTGTTTTTCTGAATATCTTCTGGTGATAAATGCTCTCTCCTGTTAAACAAAATCAAATGGAACATTTGGAATAAAATTCAAATGGAATATTTGGAATAAAATTCAAACGGAACATTTGGAATAAAATTCAAATGGAACATTTGGAATAAAAGTGAATAGCTATTCTAATATGACGTCCTGCTTTCGCTATGTAAACAAAGCCGTGTTAAAATTCCAATAAATTTAGTTCACACATGCGCAAGTTAATTTTGGTTGCAGTCGTTTAAATTTTATTTTAAAAAACCAATTTTTTAAACCATACTCATCGTTACTGTTAATAAAGTTGTTATTTTAAGTCTGAATTCTACGATTTGCATGATTCAACATTCAGCCATTAAATTAAGTTTCCACCACTCTACATTATGAAACACAGGAGGTACGTGGAACAGCCATTCACTAGTGCACATTTATATGCCGCTTCACTGTACAGATTATCGTATTTGTCATAATCAGAATCGAACATGGGTTGGCATTATATTCATGATATTTTAGCCCTTGCGATATTCAAGAATATAATGCCCACCCATGTTAAAACGACAATAAAGTATGGTATCCATGAATTATTTCTTAAACATCTATACTAATAAATCTACGAAATGCAAAGTTGTTAAACTTTGCTGTCTTAACCAAAAATCATATGTTAAAACTTTATATATGAGAAGTTTTTGACCATGATGATACAGAATAAAAATATCATCATTTCAGACCCTTTAATTTTCCTTAATTATTAATTACAGTTAATTAACCAATCCAGATAGTAAAACAGACAAAAATTTTAACATTCCATGTCAAAGGTAATTTGTGGTACATATGACAACAACAAACATTATTTTATGTGAGGTCACAAAATTTATATAAGAATTGAAGTCTAAAAGAATATTAAAAACACACGCGGATAAAGACTAAAGCAGATTTTTCAGTAAAAGACGAAGTTTACAGCCACTGCCCCTTGCATGATGACTTTTAATTTGATGGTAAATTTTTTTTGATACACCCATTGTTTTATGTCAAAGAAAATACAAGTGTAGTAAAGACCATGACATAACATTCACTCCTTTTAAAAACATTTTGTTATAATTGATGTCTCTGTCTGTCTGCTCAGTGCCTCGGTTACTTCCTAAAGATTTTGTATTGTTTAAAATGTTATGATACTGGTACCTTTTAGTATTATTTATAAATGTAGTATAAAACGCAACAAATTATGGTTTATAGGAAGAATAGATATAGTGTACTGGTACCTTCTAGTATTATTTATAAATGTGGTATAAAACGCAACAAATTATGGTTTACAGGAAGAATAGATATAGTGTACTGGTACCTTCTAGTATTATTTATAAATGTAGTATAAAACGCAACAAATTATGGTTTATAGGAAGAATAGATATAGTGTACTGGTACCTTCTAGTATTATTTATAAATGTGGTATAAAACGCAACAAATTATGGTTTACAGGAAGAATAGATATAGTGTACTGGTACCTTCTAGTATTATTTATAAATGTGGTATAAAACACAACAAATTATGGTTTACAGGAAGAATAGATATAGTGTACTGGTACCTTCTAGTATTATTTATAAATGTGGTATAAAACACAACAAATTATGGTTTATAGGAAGAATAGATATAGTGTACTGGTACCTTCTAGTATTATTTATAAATGTGGTATAAAACACAACAAATTATGGTTTATAGGAAGAATAGATATAGTGTACTGGTACCTTCTAGTATTATTTATAAATGTAGTATAAAACACAACAAATTATGGTTTACAGGAAGAATAGATATAGTGTACTGGTACCTTCTAGTATTATTTATAAATGTGGTATAAAACACAACAAATTATGGTTTATAGGAAGAATAGATATAGTGTACTGGTACCTTCTAGTATTATTTATAAATGTGGTATAAAACACAACAAATTATGGTTTACAGGAAGAATAGATATAGTGTACTGGTACCTTCTAGTATTATTTATAAATGTAGTATAAAACGCAACAAATTATGGTTTACAGGAAGAATAGATATAGTGTACTGGTTTCAAATATTAGTTCTAAAATGTACACCCAATGTACTGTATGTTATAGTTGTATCATTACAAATGATGTTACGTCAGGTAGGAAGGCTTGCTAGGACAATAAACCTGGTTGCACAGGGATAGAGCTTAACATTTTTCCGGCAGTAGCCAGCTGGGCCCAACAATATAGTTAGGGGCCCAACTTTTTTCAGCGCAAGTGTGTTTTAACTATAAATCATGATCATGTATACAATTTTGATTATACTTTATGTACATGAATTCAGAAGTTATTGTCTTGTCCTGATATGGTTGCTACCAACATTGGACCACTACATTAAAGTCATTGGATATTTTAGTCTGTTGGACGCGTTTATTTTGTTTCCTGAAATTCCCAAAATGAAGATTAATTAAATAATTATTAAGTGGACAATAATTTTAACGTATTATCTCTCAGAATTTAGGAAACTAACCCCACCCCCACAAAGCTACCAGGTATTTGACTCAAAATCCTAAACTTCTTGCACTTTTCAGCTACCTTTATTCTTCAAAATTAGGAATTTTTATAACAAATTAACTTATTTCCATTTTATGAAGGAAAATTTTTCCACCCATTTTCATTCTAGATTAAAGATTTGTGAGACAGAAAAAACATCTCATTTGAAATCTCTGGCATCAAATTCATATCTACTCTGGTGATTTCTGTATTTTATTTACTTCGTACTGGTTTCCGTCAGTATTTAATCTTATTATATGTGCAAAGTTAAAGTTAGGCGGGAACCAGCTTACACTGTTTTGTTTATTCCCCGTTTGAAAAATGTCCTGTAAAACATTTTAAGACCATTTCTGAAGCAAATGTCAATTAAATTATTCTATCTGTTCCTGATCTGGATTATAATTACGCTACTTCACCAAATATAATACATGCGCAAGATTTTGCTATTACAACATTTTTTTAAGGAACAAAACTTGAAATGTAAATGCAAAATGGGTCTTAGCGAGCGTAAGTTGGTCGGTGCATCATACTACACTTGTTATGTTCGCCAACTGGGCCATCTAGACAAAGGCATTTTATCGCCAACCAGAAAATCTAATCCCAATGGCGACTGGGTGACTGTTAAGTTTTATCCCTGTTGCAGCAATAGGGCTGTAAATTTTCTAAATGCCATGTAACAACACTTTAAAAGTATTAGTTTGTTTGTAAGACGTTAATGCCACTTTCAGCAATTTATCTGCTTTCCATGGTGTCTAGTTTTTATTGGGGTAAAATGCCATGTTACTTCGGAAAAAACCACAGACTTTTGGCAGAAAAGGTGGCAATCTGTGTCAATAATGGTTGGAGTCAAGCCCGCCCTGCTCACAGTAAGACTCGGTCCCTCATGTCAAGCCCGCCCTGCTCACAGTAAGACTTGGTCCCTCACGTCAAGCATGCCCTGCTCACAGTAAGACTCGGTCCCTCAGGTCAAGCCCGCCCTGCTCACATTAAGACTCCGGCCCTTCAGGTCAATCACGCCCTGCTCACAGTAAGACTCGGTCCCTCACGTCAAGCCCGCCCTGCCCACAGTAAGACTCGGTCCCTCAGGTCAAGCCCGCCCTGCTCACAGTAAGACTCGGTCCCTTAGGTCAAGCACGCCCTGCCCACAGTAAGATTTGGTCCTCAGTGTTGGTCAGTAGTAGATGACTAACAGCCTTATGTACTGTAGCAGTAAATTAATATTTGCTGCTAGATAACGCTGAATTAGTGTAGAATAACATGGTCAAGAAGTACATGTATCAATCCACTTTTACCACACATACCTTTTCTTTGATTCTAAATTAAGTCCATGTACATTAAAAAAATCGGCCTCAAATTCACCAACCATTTCCTGTAAAGCAACAACATATGTTATGTCAAGAAATCATGTAAAATAAAAGATTAATGATAACCCAGTAAATATCTGTTCTCTGACACTTGTCCTTTTTCTGTTTTTTCTTTCCAAACATCAATGGTTCAGGGGTTGTTATGTTCTAATCAGATACTCAACACCCCCCTCCCGCCCACCCACATACACACATCAATACAAATTAAATGTTTAAACAAACAATTTACTTGTATAGGAAATGACAGACTTGGACAGTCTGCTTATTCTTTCAGGTTCAGTTATTTTAAGCATTGTAAAGGTTATTTGAAACGTGGTACTGTAATTGTAATTTAATACTATACCGTGTGTTGCCAAAAGAGTTGATAATTACAGGCAGAAAATAGAAACATTTTGATTTATCTGAGATATTACTGCACATCAACATAAAAAGTTTTTATTTACCGTTTTATCTTCCCTGAAAAGCCAGCCACTCTGAGTTCTAGAAAATGTAATATTTTTTGTTGACATTTGAGCTGCCATAATGTCACTACTCATCAGTATATCTACTTCATCTTCAATTTCCTGCTCTGTTTCCTAAAATAAACAAGTGTGGACTGTGAGCTAATGGTCACTAATGATACCCCTGCTTTCACAAAATTGGGCATGCAAGTCAACTACCGGTATGTGTTAAAATCTAAGTATTCGGTAAACAGGAAGTAGATTACCAAGGAGCATAAATTCGCTATACACCATATGGTACTATAGGATAAAGCAATATGCAAAATATCAGGCTTCTACATCCTAAAGTTGCTTAGAAAACTGCTAAGCAGGGGTATAAAAATGACCCTGTATTAGGATTTCAGGAAGTTTACAGGAACATCTGGATTATAATATAATGATTTTGTGCTGTATACACACACATCAAACTGATGAATTTCTTTATTGGTTGTTATTACAATCATCAGTGGTCTGTTTAGTATACAATCTGGTATCTAAAAAGGATATAAGAAACCACTAATGAACGTGGATATGCAGTCATTAGTTAGTTTGTAGTGCATGCTTATATCAGCTATATTCACGTACGTCACAGCATCAAATTTTTTGTCTGAGAGGAAGCTGGGCATAAATTAAAGTGACATAATTTGCTGTTAATACATTTACCTCATATAAAATTCTCTGATATACTTCTGGTAGCTGTTAATACATTTACCTTATACTTAATTCTCTGATATACTTCTAGTAGCTGTTTATGTTTATACATTTACCTCATACTTAATTCTCTGATATACTTCTGGTAGCTGTTTATACATTTACCTCATACTTAATTCTCTGATATACTTCTAGTAGCTGTTTATACATTTACCTCATACTTAATTCTCTGATATACTTCAGGTAGCTGTTAATACATTTACCTCATACTTAATTCTCTGATATACTTTCCTCTTGTTATCCATGACAGAAAGACATTGCTCAGGAGGCATATCACCGTTAAATACAAAAGTTATGTCCCCTCTCTCCCAATGCATCCCATTAAAGTCTACTAAAGTGGTGTCTAGTCTGAAACAGCATAGTTTTCAAAATTATTGCTAACTAGTTATTTCAAGGCACAAAATGTCTACCATAGCTATAAATAAATATCATTAATGACAGAACCAATACATCAAATACAATAGAGGATCACATTAAAAAAAAACAAATTTTGTTTATATTATTAATGAGACTTTACAGTTGGCAACAAAAATGGTATATTATGTAAGTCTGGTTTTAGACAATGTATATAATGGTATATTATGTAAGTCTGGTTTTAGACAATGTATATATAATGGTATATTATGTAAGTCTGGTTTTAGACAATGTATATAATGGTATATTATGTAAGTCTGGTTTTAGACAATGTATATAATGGTATATTATGTAAGTCTGGTTTTAGACAATGTATATAATGGTATATTATTAATTGATATTTTTCTGATAAATTTGATTAGAGTAAAGCCTGTCACATGACATGCTGTATTTGGTAAGGTTCTTTGAAAACGGCTGATAGGAAAGTGATGTTGCACGGTTATATTTAGAAAACATGATATTGCACTGCTATTTTTAAATAATTGGAATTCCCCTTTAAACAGCCAATCAGAATGACTTCTGTCTGTTTCCAGTTTGAAAGTTAGGAAAGTATGTACATTGTGAAAAATTGCAAATATTTCAATATGTTGCATGTATTTTTGTATTTATAAATCTTTTAAAATGAAAGTTTTCATAATTTCAGATGATATTGAAATGAAATGTGATATTTTCGTACATGTGACAAAACCCACCAAAACAGTAAACTAATCAAAAGAACGTTGAACTAAATTCCTTTAAAATACTAGTATATACAGATGTGCATAAAAGTATCAATTAATAATATACCAATTGTAGCCTTTAACTACGGTCGATATGAAAAATATCGACATGAGATAACATATCGACCTCCAACTTCGTTGTCGGTCGATATGTTCTCATGTCGATATTTTTTCATATCGACCTAATTTAAAGGCTATAATTGTATAATATTATGTAAGTCTGGTTTTAGACAATGTATATAATGGTATATTATGTAAGTCTGGTTTTAGACAATGTATATAATGGTATATTATGTAAGTCTGGTTTTAGACAATGTATATAATGGTATATTATGTAAGTCTGGTTTTAGACAATGTATATAATGGTATATTATGTAAGTCTGGTTTTAGACAATGTATATAATGGTATATTATGTAAGTCTGGTTTTAGACAATGTATATAATATCAGGGCTTAGAATTAATATTCCAAGAGTCAAAACAAGATTTTTATGTGAGTTATATTATAAAAATACAGCTTCTTAGTCAATACAAGTTTATATCCACTGATACACAACTCGAGGTCAATATATACAGCTTGTATTGACTAAAAGAAAGGCTGCATTTTTTATATTATTAATTGATAATTTTGCTTCCCAGCTGTATGTGTCTGCCTTTTCTGTTTTTTGCATCTAAATTTTCAAACAATAAGTCCATATCATCCTTATTTAAGGATGGAAATCTCTTGTGCTCAACATAGTCCATTGTATGTTGTTGTGTTCCAGTTAACCGGATGTAAAATATGATTGCAAAAAGTGACACAATTTTTGGAATTTTGTGATCTATTGTTAGTAACCATGCAATCTGCAAAAGTCAATCCGCAATAAATCAGTAAAGCCGGCAAAATACAAAATATCAAATGGTACACTTTGGACAAATTAAAAAACAACAAAATTATCAATTAATAATATTATAATGTAACTCCAAGTCTATTTTACAATGCTGTCTATAACTGGCTACTATCAACCTTAAATTTTGTTTGAATAGATTTATGCTGATACATGTACAACTAATATTGTGATAAAATCCTTTTTTGTTTTTTGTTTTCTTTTTGTAAACCATGTACTATACAGTGTATAAACTACCAACCTGTGAGTATTGCCCCCAGTAAACCATGTACTACACAGTGTATGAACTACCAACCTGTGAGGATTACCACCAGTAAACCATGTACTACACAGTGTATGAACTACCAACCTCTGAGGATTGCCACCAGTAAACCATGTACTACACAGTGTATGAACTACCAACCTCTGAGGATTATCACCAGTAAACCATGTACTACACAGTGTATGAACTTCTAACCTCTGAGGATTACCACCAGTAAACCATGTACTACACAGTGTATGAACTACCAACCTCTGAGGATTATCACCAGTAAACCATGTACTACACAGTGTATGAACTTCTAACCTCTGAGGATTACCACCAGTAAACCATGTACTACACAGTGTATGAACTACCAACCTCTGAGGATTATCACCAGTAAACCATGTACTACACAGTATATGAACTACCAACCTCTGAGGATTACCACCAGTAAACCATGTACTACACAGTGTATGAACTACCAACCTCCGAGGATTACCACCAGTAAACCATGTACTACAGAGTGTATGAACTACCAACCTCTGAGGATTACCACCAGTAAACCATGTACTTCACAGTGTATGAACTACCAACCTCTAAGGATTACCACCAGTAAACCATGTACTACACAGTGTATGAACTACCAACCTCCGAGGATTACCACCAGTAAGCCATGTACTACACAGTGTATGAACTACCAACCTGTGAGGATTGCTTATAGCAAACCATGTACTACACAGTGTATAAACTACCAACCTCTGAGGATTACCACCAGTAAACCATGTACTACACAGTGTATGAACTTCTAACCTCCGAGGATTACCACCAGTAAACCATGTACTTCACAGTGTATGAACTACCAACTTGTGAGGATTACCACCAGTAAACCATGCACTACACCGTGTATAAACTAACAACTTCTAAGGATTGCCACGAGTAAATCATGTACTACACAGTGTATAAACTACCAACCTCTGAGCATTGCCACCAGTAAACCATATACTACACAGTGTATGAACTACCAACCTGTGAGGATTACCACCAGTAAACCATGTACTACACAGTGTATAAACTACCAACCTCTGAGGATTACCACCAGTAAACCATGCACTACACAGTGTATAAACTAACAACCTCTGAGGATTACCACCAGTAAACCATGTACTACACAGTGTATAAACTACCAACCTCTGAGGATTACCACCAGTAAACCATGCACTACACAGTGTATAAACTAACAACCTCTGAGGATTGCACCAGTAAACCATGTACTACACAGTGTATGAACTTCTAACCTCTGAGGATTACCACCAGTAAACCATGTACTACACAGTGTATGAACTACCAACCTGTGAGGATTACCACCAGTAAACCATGTACTACACAGTATATGAACTACCAACCTGTGAGGATTACCACCAGTAAACCATGTACTACACAGTATATGAACTACCAACCTTTGAGGATTACCACTAGTAAACCATGTACTTCACAGTGTATGAACTACCAACCTCCGAGGATTACCACTAGTAAACCATGTACTTCACAGTGTATGAACTACCAACCTCCGAGGATTACCACCAGTAAACCATGTACTACACAGTGTATGAACTACCAACCTGTGAGGATTACCACCAGAAAACCATGTACTACACAGTGTATGAACTACCAACCTCTTAGGATTAACACCAGTAAACCATGCACTACACAGTGTATAAACTAACAACCTCTAAGGATTGCCACGAGTAAATCATGTACTACACAGTGTATAAACTACCAACCTCTGAGCATTGCCACCAGTAAACCATATACTACACAGTGTATGAACTACCAACCTTTGAGGATTAACACCAGTAAACCATGTACTACACAGTGTATAAACTAACAACCTCTAAGGATTGCCACGAGTAAATCATGTACTACACAGTGTATAAACTACCAACCTCTGAGCATTGCCACCAGTAAACCATATACTACACAGTGTATGAACTACCAACCTTTGAGGATTAACACCAGTAAATCATGTACTACACAGTGTATAAACTACCAACCTCTGAGCATTGCCACCAGTAAACCATATACTACACAGTGTATGAACTACCAACCTTTGAGGATTAACACCAGTAAACCATGTACTACACAGTGTATGAACTACCAACCTCCGAGGATTACCACCAGTAAACCATGTACTTCACAGTGTATGAACTACCAACTTGTGAGGATTACCACCAGAAAACCATGTACTACACAGTGTATGAACTACCAACCTCTTAGGATTACCACCAGTAAACCATGCACTACACAGTGTATAAACTAACAACCTCTAAGGATTGCCACGAGTAAATCATGTACTACACAGTGTATAAACTACCAACCTCTGAGCATTGCCACCAGTAAACCATATACTACACAGTGTATGAACTACCAACCTGTGAGGATTACCACCAGTAAACCATGTACTACACAGTGTATAAACTACCAACCTCTGAGGATTACTACCAGTAAGCCATGTACTACACAGTGTATAAACTACCAACCTCCGAGGATTACCACCAGTAAACCATATACTACACAGTGTATGAACTACCAACCTGTGAGGATTACCACCAGTAAACCATGTACATTGTACTACACAGTGTATAAACTACCAACCTATGAGGATTACCACCAGTAAACCATGTATTACACAGTGTATAAACTACCAACCTCTGAGGATTACCACCAGTAAACCATGTACTACACAGTGTATGAACTACCAACCTCTGAGAATTACCACCAGTAAACCATGTACTACACAGTGCATAAACTACCAACCTCTGAGGATTACCACCAGTAAACCATGTACTACACAGTATATGAACTACCAACCTTAAGCAGGCTCCTGATTTATGAATCTTGCATACATCTGAGGGCAATATCCTTGATACAAGGGGTACTGTAAAATATATAAGCCATATTAAATGCTTACCTAATTCAAATATCATAAACAAGAAATGGTTCAATAAAATGTCTAAACTAGATCTAATTTAAGATAAAGGAACCTAAAAAACGTAAGATAGCAATATGACAATATTCTTTAAAGGTCATATCTGTTTTCCTCATCATTTTTACTGTTTAGTGAACACTCTTTTTTTTTAAGAAAGATATTTTATTTGCCATCGATAATTCAATATAAGTAATTATATAAATTATGAAAAGACAGGAAAACAAGGATTAAGGTTTGGTTCTAATCATAGTAAATGTTGTCTTGAGCTTAAAAATAGTAACCTCTAAATCAATAGGAATGTTCCTCTTACATGTATACCTATAACTGATTTATCAGAGGTCCAGGTAAGATTTAATCCGCTGTTTTTCTTACTCCATATTTATTCTGAATATTAGTTCCTATTGTAAACCATTTCACAAAAATATATTTATAACAAGATGCTGAATTTAAACAAATAATCACTGATTTGTGTTTACTAAATATGTCATAAAATTACTGGATTGCCGATTGTTTCAACCATCAGCAAGTGAAAGAAATTAAAACACAATTTAAAGACAACAAAGATGCCCTGCACTAAAAATAGAAACATAAGGTGTCAAAAATACACAGTGATGTATGATGATCTTAATTTTTTTACTATGTTAATGATGTCTGTTCAATTTTGATAGATCAAAACTTACCCCAGCTATGGAAATCCCATTTAAGTTCTAAATAAAAGTCTCCTATATCCTTCAGAGCTTGTATAAGTGCTGGTCTTCTCTCCTCTAAAGACTCCTTAGACTGCAGTTTTAGTTTTCTTAGTAAAGAAACAACTAGAAAATAAAATATTATTGTGCTATGTATGTTAACGCTATGGTTTGAAAATCTTTTTTTTTATTGTTTCAGAAAATTGTAATCTACATGTATATTATGTCATTTTGTGGGGAAGAAGCCAAAGTTCTGATAAGAACCCAGATTCTTTGGAAGGAAAACTGGCAATCCTTGTCCATTAAGGTTTGAGGAAGCATGTGTGGCCTGAAGTCAGCGCAATGTTGACATGCCACTTAGCCACCAATCACTCCCAATACCAATACCACTTTGCCACTGATCCCTCCCAATACTAATACCACTTAGCCACCAATCCCTCCCAATACTAATACCACTTAGCCACCAATCCCTCCCAATACCAATACCACTTTGCCACCGATCCCTCCCAATACTTATACCCCTCCCAATACTAATACCACTTAGCCACCAATCCCTCCCAATACTACATATACCACTTAGCCACTAATACCACTTAGCCAACAATCCCTCCCAATACTACATATACTACTTAGCCACTAATACCACTTAGCCAACAATCCCTCCCAATACCAATACCACTTTGCCACCAATCCCTCCCAATACTAATACCACTTAGCCACCAATCCCTCCCAATACTAATACCACTTAGCCACCAATCCCTCCCAATACTACCTATACCACTTAGCCACCAATCCCTCCCAATACTAATACCACTTAGCCACCAATCCCTCCCAATACTACCTATACCACAGCCACCAATCCCTCCCAATACTAATACCACTTAGCCACCAATCCCTCCCAATACTACCTATACCACTTAGCCACCAATCCCTCCCTATACTAATACCACTTAGCCACCAATCCCTATTAATACTAATACCACTTAGCCACCAATCCCTCCCAATACTACCTATACCACAGCCACCAATCCCTCCCAATACTAATACCACTTAGCCACCAATCCCTCCCAATACTACCTATACCACTTAGCCACCAATCCCTCCCAATACTAATACCACTTAGCCACCAATCCCTCCCAATACTAATACCACTTAGCCACCAATCCCTCCCTATACTAATACCACTTAGCCACCAATCCCTATTAATACTAATACCACTTAGCCACCAATCCCTCCCAATACTACCTATACCACTTAGCCACCAATCCCTCCCTATACTAATACCACTTAGCCACCAATCCCTATTAATACTAATACCACTTAGCCAACAATCCCTCCCAATACTACCTATACCACAGCCACCAATCCCTCCCAATACTAATACCACTTAGCCACAAATCCCTATTAATACTGTAACGATTGTTGAACTGTCCCCGACTTTAAGATGTGTTCGTCCCTTACACAAAATGTATATACTATTATTTTAAATTATATCATATTTCTATGTTTACTGTTTATCATACGTTTCATTGCTTAGTACCAATCTTAATAGAATTGTTTAGTTGTAATTTGTGCATAGCTGCTATATTTTTAAAATTTTATGCATGAGTAATAATAACTTGAATGCATTTTAGGTCATAAATTGATATTTATATTGTATTTCAGGTGATTGGGATATTCTGGTCAAGCTTATGTCATTTTCTTAGCGTTTTACATGATGTTTTTCACCATTTTTTAAAATTGTCTACAAATCGCAATTTTCTGAGCATTATCGTCATTTAATGTTTACAATATCAAAGTTCTAAAATAGTTTTACAATTGTAAGAAGTTTCAAATGCATTACATATATAAATGTTTTTAACATGATTTTAGTGTAAAAGGTCAGTTTTCCTTATCCCAGTAGTGGGACGATTCAGCATTGTACTTACCGATTTACGAATTTCTATATGTTTCACATTATTGAAAATCTCTAAGAATGTTTATCGCCGATGTTTCAACTGAATTATAATCCAAATTAATATAAGTAGGCTTTAATTTATGTGAAATATTGATATTTCAACAACAAACACAACTTCAAAGTGGCCGACATATTGTTTACACAACTGTACAGCAACAAAAAATAGAGTGACGTCATTAAAGAAACTGATTACATTGTAATCATTTCTGGGGTATAAATACGGCCGCAATTGCAAATTTATCAATAAGAAACAATCGGACGCTTACTACAAAGTCCTTTCGGAACTTACGTCAAAATTTACAAACAAAGTGATTTCAAGGTGATTATTAAAAACACAAACACACAATGTTACAAACATTGTATATATATAATTTTAATTACATAAGTGTGAAATAAACAAACAAACATCATGTTGTTTATATAAAACCAACAAAGCTTATAAAGTATATAAATATAAACAGCACGTTGTTTGACCTTGACATCACCGAAGAATTCGATAATGATGGATTTATAAACGTCCGATGGTTGATTGAAACAGAATATAAATAAACGAATTACAAAACTAATCAACTTTTGCGGTGCTCCCGTTATAAGAGGAAAATATTGGAAATACACACACGATTCTAAACAATGCTTACTCGTAATTTGTTTCGTTTATAATTATCGTTGTATTGGACACACTTGACCAGAGATATCCCAACCATGCTTTCCATATTTGAACAAACTAATATTTTTTTAAATATTTTAATATATTAATATCTAAATGAATACCTATACCATGTAGCCACCAATCCCTCCCAATACTAATACCACTTAGCCACCTATTCCTCCCACTTAGCCACCAATGCCTGACACTCAGCCACCAATCCCTCCCAATACTAATACCACTTAGCCACCAATCCCTCCCAATACTACCTATACCACTTAGCCACCAATCCCTCCCAATACTACCTATACCATGTAGCCACCAATCCCTCCCAATACTAATACCACTTAGCCACCAATCCCTCCCAATACTAATACCACTTAGCCACCAATCCCTCCCAATACTAATACCACTTAGCCACCAATCCCTCCCAATACTACCTATACCACTTAGCTACCAATCCCTCCCAATACTAATACCACTTAGCCACCAATCCCTCCCATTACTAATACCACTTAGCCAACAATCCCTCCCAATACTAATACCACTTAGCCACCAATCCCTCCCAATACTACCTATACCACTTAGCCAACAATCCCTCCCTATACTAATACCACTTAGCCACCAATCCCTATTAATACTAATACCACTTAGCCACCAATCCCTCCCATTACTACCTATACCACTTAGCCACCAATCCCTCCCAATACTACCTATACCACTTAGCCACCAATCCCTCCCAATACTACCTATACCACTTAGCCACCAATCCCTCCCATTACTAACACCACTTAGCCACCAATCCCTCCCAATACTAATACCACTTAGCCACCAATCCCTCCCAATACTACCTATACCACTTAGCCACCAATCCCTCCCAATACTAATACCCCTCCCAATACTAATACCACTTAGCCACCAATCCCTCCCAATACTAATACCACTTAGCCACCAATCCCTCCCAAAACTAATACCACTTAGCCACCAATCCCTCCCAATACTAATACCACTTAGCCACCAATCCCTCCCAATACTAATACCACTTAGCCACCAATCCCTCCCAATACTACCTATACCACTTAGCTACCAATCCCTCCCAATACTAATACCACTTAGCCACCAATCCCTCCCAATACTACCTATACCACTTAGCCACCAATCCCTCCCAATACTAATACCACTTAGCCACCAATGCCTCCCACTTAGCCACCAATCCCTCCCAATACTACCTATACCACTTAGCCACCAATCCCTCCCAATACTACCTATACCACTTAGCCACCAATCCCTCCCAATACTAATACCACTTAGCCACCAATCCCTCCCAATACTACCTATACCACTTAGCCACCAATCCCTCCCAATACTAATACCACTTAGCCACCAATGCCTCCCACTTAGCCACCAATCCCTCCCAATACTAATACCACTTAGCCACCAATGCCTCCCACTTAGCCACCAATCCCTCCCAATACTACCTATACCACTTAGCCACCAATCCCTCCCAATACTACCTATACCACTTAGCCACCAATCCCTCCCAATACTAATACCACTTAGCCACCAATCCCTCCCAATACCAATACCACTTTGCCACCGATCCCTCCCAATACTAATACCACTTAGCCACCAATCCCTCCCAATACTAATACCACTTAGCCACCAATGCCTCCCACTTAGCCAACAATCCCTCCCAATACTACCTATACCACTTAGCCACCAATCCCTCCCAATACTAATACCACTTAGCCACCAATGCCTCCCACTTAGCCAACAATCCCTCCCAATACTAATACCACTTAGCCACCAATCCCTCCCAATACTACCTATACCACTTAGCCACCAATCCCTCCCAATACTAATACCACTTAGCCACCAATGCCTCCCACTTAGCCACCAATCCCTCCCAATACTACCTATACCACTTAGCCACCAATCCCTCCCAATACTACCTATACCACTTAGCCACCAATCCCTCCCAATACTAATACCACTTAGCCACCAATCCCTCCCAAAACTAATACCACTTAGCCACCAATCCCTCCCAATACTAATACCACTTAGCCACCAATCCCTCCCAATACTACCTATACCACTTAGCCACCAATCCCTCCCAATACTAATACCACTTAGCCACCAATCCCTCCCAATACTAATACAACTTAGCCACCAATCCCTCCCTATACTAATACCACTTAGCCACCAATCCCTCCCTATACTAATACCACTTAGCCACCAATCCCTATTAATACTACCTATACCACTTAGCCACCAATCCCTCCCAATACCAATACCACTTAGCCAACAATCCCTCCCAATACTACCTATACCACTTGGCCACCAATCCCTCCCAATACTAATACCACTTAGCCACCAATCCCTCCCAATACTACCTATACCACAGCCATCAATCCCTCCCAATACTAATACCACTTAGCCAACAATCCCTCCCAATACTACCTATACCACAGCCACCAATCCCTCCCAATACTAATACCACTTAGCCACAAATCCCTATTAATACTGTAACGATTGTTGAACTGTCCCCGACTTTAAGATGTGTTCGTCCCTTACACAAAATGTATATACTATTATTTTAAATTATATCATATTTCTATGTTTACTGTTTATCATACGTTTCATTGCTTAGTACCAATCTTAATAGAATTGTTTAGTTGTAATTTGTGCATAGCTGCTATATTTTTAAAATTTTATGCATGAGTAATAATAACTTGAATGCATTTTAGGTCATAAATTGATATTTATATTGTATTTCAGGTGATTGGGATATTCTGGTCAAGCTTATGTCATTTTCTTAGCGTTTTACATGATGTTTTTCACCATTTTTTAAAATTGTCTACAAATCGCAATTTTCTGAGCATTATCGTCATTTAATGTTTACAATATCAAAGTTCTAAAATAGTTTTACAATTGTAAGAAGTTTCAAATGCATACATATATAAATGTTTTAAACATGATTTTAGTGTAAAACGTCAGTTTTCCTTATCCCAGTAGTGGGACGATTCAGCATTGTACTTACCGATTTCTATATGTTTCACATTATTGAAAATCTCTACGAATGTTTATCGCCGATGTTTCAACTGAATTATAATCCAAATTAATATAAGTAGGCTTTAATTTATGTGAAATATTGATATTTCAGCAACAAACACAACTTCAACGTGGCCGACATATTGTTTACATAACGGTACAGCAACAAAAAATAGAGTGACGTCATTAAAGAAACTGATTACATTGTAATCATTTCTGGGGTATAAATACGGCCGCAATTGCAAGGTTCTCTTCAGTCTTGAATTGACTCCCAGGAAGTGCTGTAAGCACACCCTGCTACATTTATCAATAAGAAACAATCGGACGCTTACTACAAAGTCCTTTCGGAACTTACGTCAAAATTTACAAACAAAGTGATTTCAAGGTGATTATTAAAAACACAAACACACAATGTTACAAACATTGTATATATATAATTTTAATTACATAAGTGTGAAATAAACAAACAAACATCATGTTGTTTATATAAAACCAACAAAGCTTATAAAGTATATAAATATAAACAGCACCTTGTTTGACCTTGACATCACCGAAGAATTCGATAATGATGGATTTATAAACGTCCGATGGTTGATTGAAACAGAATATAAATAAACGAATTACAAAACTAATAAACTTTTGCGGTGCTCCCATTATAAGAAGAAAATATTGGAAATACACACACGATTCTAAACAATGCTGACTCGTAATTTGTTTCGTTTATAATTATCGTTGTATTGGACACACTTGACCAGAGATATCCCAACCATGCTTTCCATATTTGAACAAACTAATATTTTTTTAAATATTTTAATATATTAATATCTAAATGAATACCTATACCATGTAGCCACCAATCCCTCCCTATACTAATACCACTTAGCCACCAATCCCTCCCAATACTAATACCACTTAGCCACCAATGCCTGACACTTAGCCACCAATCCCTCCCAATACTAATACCACTTATCCACCAATGCCTGACACTTAGCCACCAATCCCTCCCAATACTAATACCACTTAGCCACCAATCCCTCCCAATACTAATACCACTTAGCCACCAATCCCTCCCAATACTAATACCACTTAGCCACCAATCCCTCCCAATACTAATACCACTTAGCCACCAATGCCTTCCACTTAGCTACCAATCCCTCCCAATACTAATACCACTTAGCCACCAATCCCTCCCAATACTAATACCACTTAGCCACCAATCCCTCCCAATACTAATACCACTTAGCCACCAATGCCTGACACTTAGCCACCAATCCCTCCCAATACTAATACCACTTAGCCACCAATGCCTGACACTTAGCCACCAATCCCTCCCAATACTAATACCACTTAGCCACCAATCCCTCCCAATACTAATACCACTTAGCCACCAATCCCTCCCAATACTAATACCACTTAGCCACCAATCCCTCCCAATACTAATACCACTTAGCCACCAATGCCTCACACTTAGCCACCAATCCCTCCCAATACTAATACCTACGGAGTATATTGTAGTGAATAGCAATATATGCACAACTGTATGACATTAATTATCCAGGAATGAAACCCACACTATCCATGCAAGTCAACATCAGTTAAAGTTGACAATTAGCAACCAATAGTTACTTGTTTATAAAACTTTACAACAAACAAGTTCGTAATCTACTTAACCTATCATGTTATAACTTTTTATGTTCCTATGATCAATTGATTACAAAGGAAGGTGTGTTAAAACTTACTTGTTTGTCTGTCTCCATAACTTATAGCCTCTGCTAATGGTGTCCAACCTTGTATATTCTTCATACGAACAGGAGCCCCATGTGCCAGTAACAGATGTATGCATTCTAAGTAATATACAAAAAATGGACAGAAGCCAATAAAACAAATAACTACAGTATATACCGGTAGACTGGCTCAAGCAGGCATAATAAAAGGTGAAATATATCATAATACTGGCATCTAAGGTGAAAAGTGGCCTCTACACATTTAAAACCCACTTGTGGTTTGTGTAATAAGACTAAAAAATATCGAAATAAATATGGAACATTGTTTTTCATTTGTTTTCATCTAATTATTTCTAATGTACATGTATGTAGGGCTTGGAGTGTCACATGATGAGGGTCCTGATGACGGCAGGAACTGTCGAAAGTAGTCGATCAGAATAAACATAGACTGTTGCATCCTTCAAAGTGTTGTTGTCAATCCTTTAATTAGTAAGTAATTTACTTTTGTTAAGGTGTTACAAAACCACAATCTTCCACATCCCCATTAAACTACTGCATCTCAATATGACTCTCACACTTCCATTAACTCTCAGCCCCAAATGTATTGAACATAAACTTACCTTTATGTCCTAACATAACAGCCAAGTGTAAAGGTGTATTTCCTGAAAAAAAGTAAAATATTTATTACTGGAAAGAACATGCATACTGTACTTTTCTACATCTCAATGATAACAACTCTTGGTAAATATTGTCAATATGGCAGTCCCAATAGGAAATTTTACCACATTTAATCAACTATATAAGTGTAACACTGAAGATATAAAAAAAAATCAAAAGGCAAATATATTTATTTTTATTTAATAACAAGTGTGGACACAGAAAAACGTCTTGCCTGCATTCCGCATCAGTAACGAAAATAAATTTCGTCATAAGCATTACGTAATTAATAGCATTAAATATCAGCAGCGGCCTGTATACAAAATATTGTCACCATACCATGCATAGTTACAGGGGAACAGCCGTAACCCAAAAACTTGAACGCAGTCGCTGGACCGTGAAATTGAGGTCAAGGTCAGGTGACACCTCCCAGACAGTCATGTACTAGTCATCAGCAACCTATACACCAAATATTGTCATCCTACCATGCGTAGTTACAAAGGAACTGTCGTAACCCAAAAACTTTAACGTAGTCGCTGGACCGTGAAATTGAGGTCAAGGTCAAGTGACACCTACCAGACAGTCATGTACTAGTCATCAGCAACCTATACACCAAATATTGTCATCCTACCATGCATAGTTACAGAGGAACTGTCGTAACCCAAAAACTTTAAGGTAGTCGCTGGACCATGAAATTGAGGTCAAGGTCAGGTGACACCTACCAGACAGTCATGTACTAGTCATCAGCAACCTATACACCAAATATTGTCATCCTACCATGCGTAGTTACAGAGGAACTGTCGTAAGCCAAAAACTTTAACGTAGTCGCTGGACCGTGAAATTGAGGTCAAGGTCAGGTGACACCTACCAGACAGTCATGTACTAGTCATCAGCAACCTATACACCAAATATTGTCATCCTACCATGCATAGTTACAGAGGAACTGTCGTAACCCAAAAACTTCAACGTAGTCACTGGACCGTGAAATTGAGGTCAAGGTCAGGTGACTGACTGGCAAGTACTCATCATAAGCTACCTCTGGACCAAATTTGATGGACCTAGGGCTTGGGCTTACAAATATATGAAGCAAGATGTCAAGTGTTTACGCCGCCGCCGGATTCCCATACATATGTCTCGCCTCCAGCGACTTTCGTCGCAGGCGAGACAAAAACCTTATCAAATCTCATTTTGTTGCAAAGTTTCTCTTTAATAATTTTCACAATCTGTTCCAATTGTTTTCTGGTATTTTATTAACATTCAGAAATTTTGTTGACTAAGTTTAGGTTGAAACTTTTTAAAATAGATTTTGTTAATATTATGGTAAAATAAGTTTTGTTTTTCACATATGAGTTTCGATTTTGACAAAATCTCACTTTGTTATTGATATATTGAACCAGAAAACTGCACAAAAAAGTTGTGTAAATGTATAATATTGTAGCCATGGTAGTGATTTTTTTACCTTCAACCTCAACTGTACAATAGAAAAATATCAAAGCAATCAACGTTTGTTAGTTTCATCGATATGCGGAAGGCATTTGATTCCGTACCGAGAAACTTACCGTGGTTCAAACTTAAACAAGCGGGTATAACCGGGAAATTTCTTTCTGCAATACAAGCTTTGTATCCAGATGTTACATGTACAGTCCGTGTCAACGACCGATTTACTCCCTGGTTTAATGTGGATTGTGGTGTCTACTTTTCCCTGCATTGTTTGCAGTATACATTAACGACTTGTCAGCTCGAATAAACAACTTGAACTGTGGTGTTTAAATTAATGATTCTATGATCAGCATTCTCCTTTATGCCGATGACATTGCGCTTATAGCACCAAACGAGGCTAATCTTCAGAATATGATAAATACTGTTTCAGAATGGTGTAGAGAGTAGAAACTGCATATCAATCCAACCAAAAGTACTGTGAAAGTACTTAAATTCGTGGGTATCAATTTTCGTGGTTTGGTGAAATTTTACATGTTCGTTGGTTCTTAAATTCGTGGACTACGGTTTCCGAAAATGCAAAAAGTGAGGTAGCGATCAAAATAAATGATTACAGCAGAATCATTTTCACTGTTGATAATAAACATCAACATATAAAGAAGACAAAACAGTTTCATTACATGATGTAACGAATGTAAAATTAACAACATGGAAATCAATAGCTAATTATAAACACGGTAATGTATTAATTAATTGATTAATTGCAATAAAAACTACTTTGAGTCTATTTAATTCTCTAATTGTTATCTATAGAAGCATTCCTAGCGGAAGGGCATTTGTCACTTCATGTGTTGAGTAGCAATAAATACAAAGGTGTAATTTAATGTCATTTGTGCCACGATCGGTATTATCACAACATCCATTTGATATAGCGTGTCATTGATATGCACTAATAAAGATAAAGTATAGCTTATCTTTTAAATATTTTATTTGTTATTATATAGGAGCAACCAAACTCATCATTCCGATAATAATTTGTTACTTTTTAACATCGAAAATGAACACCTCATATATCCCCACCTTTGTACGCTTTACAATTAAATAATACCTACATTTAATAAAAACACAATTCGAACATGAAACCTGTAACATAATCATTAAGATGGATTTTGAGCTGAACATTAGTAATGGATCGAACCACAAAATCATATATTACATTTACAAATAAATGTCAGATCTCGGACATTTTCAGATCGTTGTTCCAACGTTCCCATCTGTTAATGAAGTTTTATTCTTCGTTGGATTTTTAATTTCGTGGTCCGAGGCCTCCACGAAAACCACGAAAATTGATACCCCACGAATAAAAGGTATTTCACAGTAGTATTGTTCACTTCCGAAACCCATCAGTGCAACGTTCTGACTTTGAATTTAAATGTTCAGACAAAATACTAGAGTACTCCTCGTCATATCGATACTTGGGATTATGGTTCGACGAGAACCTTACTATGAATAAAGGCGTAAAGGAACTGGCGAAGTCGGCAAGTAGAGCATTGGGTGCCCTTTATGGAAAATTCATCAGTGAAGGTGGAATGACATACGCAGTCTTTACAAAGCTATACTCCACAATGGTAGAACCCGTCCTTATGTATGGAGCTGGTATCTGGGGAACAAAAACTTTTTTTGTCATAAATACCAGAATAAAGCAGCTAAGATGTTTCTATCCGTCAGTAAATTCACGTCAAATATTGCAGTAAGAGCAGATCTTGGATGGACATCATGTTTTACAAAGCAAAGAATTGCATGTATACGCCTACTGTGCCGAATTGTTAAATCAGATGATTTTAGACTTACAAGGAAAATTATGTCATGGTCAGAAAATCGCAGGAAAGGATGGCTTCACCAAGTCAAAGAAATGGTCCGAAAGATCGAGGCTACCGACATGGTCAATAGCGGTAATATATCAACTAAGACAGTAATGTGATCGATTTGTGAACGGTTAGAAATGTTGGACAATGATGAATTCATACTCGAGCTAAATGATGACAGGCATAATCGAAACGGAAACAAGCTGTGTACTTACAGAGAGTATAAGACTAAAGTAGAGACTGAGGTATACACTAGACTACGATTACCACAACCCGTTCACGATTTGCTTTTGAAAGCAAGACTGTTTATAGAATATTTTGATTTACTTGATCTAGACACTCAATTTAAGAGTATCATGAATTGTGCTGATATTCAATCCTCTCTATCATATACACTTTTTAATTTTTACCAGAGAAGGAAATGTTTCAGTGATTAATTTTTAATTTTTTATGTGTTGCTAATTATTTTATTCAGAAGATTTTTATTTTTGAGAATACTTTTACAGATAAATGTTTTATTTTTCTATTAAATATCTTATATTTTTATAATTTTTAGCTAAAACTAAATTTTATCTTTAAACATTTTCATTATTTATTTATTTATTTATATATTATTTTAATAGTATATCTAGATACATTGTTGATCTCACAACCTATGTACAAAATATTTTATCTTGATTATATTTTATTTTAAGCGCCAAAGTTTCAATTTTTCTTAAATTAAATATCTGTCTTAATGTTGTATATATATATTTTTATAATCGAAGATGTGAACTGTACATAGTTTAACGTGTCTCGTAAGCCTATTCTAAGGCTGGGTATTTGATCAGGTAAAATTTGTATAGTTATATGTCTATGTTGTCAGATCAAATATGTGACACTATAATAAAATATTTAATTATTATTATTAATTATTATTATTATTGTACAATGCAAGCCCTCACATAATTACAGATGATCTTGTGCATTTAAAAAATAGATTACTATGTGTTGTTTTTGCATGAATTTGATAGATATGAAGTTAATAAATAAATGAAACTTATGCTATATATAGCCTCCTATGATTAAATTTAAATAAACAAAGTGCTACCTTTGCTTTAATGTCTTAGATATTTGGCATACTGAGGTCAATGTCGTGTCCTACTTAGATATTTGGCATACTGAGGTCAATGTCGTGTCCTACTTAGATATTTGGCATACTGAGGTCAATGTCGTGTCCTACTTAGATATTTGGCATACTGAGGTCAATGTCGTGTCCTACTTAGATATTTGGCATACTGAGGTCAATGTCGTGTCCTACTTAGATATTTGGCATACTGAGGTCAATGTCGTGTCCTACTTAGATATTTGGCATACTGAGGTCAATGTCGTGTCCTACTTAGATATTTGGCATACTGAAGTCAATGTCGTGTCCTACTTAGATATTTGGCATACTGAGGTCAAAGTCGTGTCCTATTATTATATAAAGTCACTGTGTAATGATGAGATGTTGTCTGCTCCTTTGCTAGATCCAAAAATGTGCATATTAAAATAAATAATTATTTCCACAGTTTATGGTTGTTTTGAAATGTGGTAGTTTTTATTTTGATGGGGTGATTTTCTATACTAAATTTTGACCTAAATTAGAATGGAAATGTAAGCTAATTATTATTATTATTCATTATTTGGCTGATTTACAATGTAAAAGCCCTGTAGCAAAAATCAAGGACGATTTGTGACATGTAAACAACAAAGGCAGTGTATAAAATATGGACATGTTATCCTGAAATTATTTCTTCTTTTGGGGTTTAAAAGTTAAAAGGTACGATATGGAATTATAAAAAATGCAGGCAAAAAACCTTCATTACATGGTGGTGTGAGTTTTAGTATACAAATCACTTTTAAAATGCTAATTTTTCACAAAAAATAGTCAAAAAAAAAGAATAACTTGTCCACCAGAACTAGTCTACTCCTTGATCAATAACCCTCGTGAAAAACAGAGAAAGCGAATATATGTATAGTAAAAGTCTGCCGGTTTTGGTGGAGGTTTTTTGCAAGACAAATAATAATTGTTTACCACGTATCGTCGAGCTTATGTTCCTTTTGAAGATCCAAAATTTATATTTTGAAGTCAACAATTATTTCCTCAAAACATTCAGCTTTTTGATACTAGTATAGTGATTTTCCATAGTAAATTTGTACCTAAATTTTAACCGAAGTATAATTTTCCATTGGATTGTCGTAATACAAAGGTACAATATGGATTAATAAATTTGTGCACACAAAAAAAACACACTGGGGTAACTTTGAATCCTAGTCATTTCTGTACCTGGTCACTTTGGAACCAACCTCTGTGATGGACAGGGTACTAGGAATTCGTCATTTCTGTACCGAGAAGAAATACTTCTTTTTGTCAACTGTATTGTTTAAATTGTGTATATTTAAGAAATATATTTATAATATATTGAACACGTTGATGAATGAAAGTGGTAAAATTAATAAAATATGATGCATGACAGATGAACGTCTTCTGTTTTGATGTTATATGATATTCAGACACTTAAAACTTAAAGACATAAAATAATTTCAGAGTTCTTACTGAGACAACAAATGCCATTATTATACAAACTAGATATCAGTGGGATGGTGCCCATCTCTGTGGGCCCCGCAGATCTTAAGGTCAAGGTCAAAGGTCATCAACCATGATATGCGACACATCGCCTTGATATTTATCTACCCACATTCCAAATATCAAAAGCCTATCTAGAAAGATAAGAGTTACAGCCCGGACATGAATTTGTCATTCAAAAAGCAATAATGTTAACTAAGGTCAAAGTTCAAGGTCAAAGGTCAACAACCATGGTATGGGACACATCGCCTTGATATTATCTACCCACATTCCAAATATCAAAAGGATACCTCGAAAGATAAAAAAAGTTACAGCCCCGACATGAATTTGTCATTCAGAAAGCAATAATGTGACCTAAGGTCAAAGTTCAAGGTCAAAGGTCAGCAACCATGGTATGCGACACATTACCTTGATATTATCTACCTACATCAAAATATCAAAAGCCTACCTTGAAAGATAAAAAGTTACAGCACGGACATGAATTTGTCATGCAGAAAGCAATAATGTGACCTTAAGGTCAAAGTTCAAGGTCAAAGGTCAGCAACCATGGTATGCGACACATCGCCTTGATATTATCTACCCATATTCCAAATATCAAAAGCCTACCTCCAAAGATAAAAAGTTACAGCTCGGACAAGATTAGTTTCAGACGGACGAACGGACAGACTGATCACTATAGGTCGTCCGCCGCAAAGTGGCGGGGCCCTAATAAAATTAATTTGTTAATTATTTGAAAGAAATGTAAATGTCTAAGTATTGCTCATTATTATAACAGTAATATATGCAATCATGAAACTTAATTACAGTTGTTAATTTCAAAGAATCCCCAATCAACACAAATAATAAGTAATCATAATAATTTCAAGATTTAATGTATTAAAATGTAAATGCTGATGTAAATAGTTTTATCAAAATTATATAATATATTAATAATAATAAAAAAAAAGGTTCACTGTAAATACTTGTGTTATCACAAGTTTCTATTTTTGTTTGTTTTCTTATCTTTTGTAAAGCCATGCATGCATCGGCACATTATAGCATCATAGTCATTGATTGACTGAGTGCGGAAGTCAGAAGATAGAAGATAAAAATTTGACTTTGTAATCTTTTTTTACGAGAAAACAAATAAATAACAGGTACCATTTTTTGAGATGTTGACGCTGATTTTACTCTTCAGCAGAGCAGAACAGACTATACCAGGTGCTAATTTGACTTGCACCCTGAATGACCAGATACAATGACTTAGAATAAAACCATTCATACAAGTTTCTACACTGAAATAAATACATTATTGGGGGACTAGCATAGTATATTGGTGTTTTTGAACTGGCAGATATAATGTATAATACGCTTATTTAAAATAAGTTTTAAAAATATATACCCTTTTCACAAAGTGTTTATTCTGATTTGGTCAGGATTGTAAAATATACCGGAAGTTTAGCGAGATCGAGGCTAAGGGTGTATCAGTCTGATCAGTCGTAGAGAAACAGATGTATAAATTTTTTTTAAATGTATCGTAAATAAATTGCTTTACTTTCTAAGTTTCTGTTATTATTTCATATTCGCTTTACGACGTTAATTTGGTGTAAACATCTGTAATTTAATATTGAGTTTAATCATTTGAAATAAACATGATAAATGCAATATATTTCAACATTAGTTTCGCCTTGAATTTGTTGTTTACAATGCTGAATAAAGGAAAATCGTCGAAATTCAAGTGGGTGGCCATATATGAGGGTCAGGAGGACCTTTTTCGGGACGCCAGGGTTGGGCACTTGTTTTAACAGGAATTTGAGATTAAAACATAAGTGAGATCAGGGAAAGAACACATATTTTTTGCGGGAATTCTGGATATAAAGTTTCTGGGATTAATTTTTATGGTTAAATAAATGTCAAACCTTACATTGGTATGCAGGGATTCCGAAGTCCAGGGAATATCATATTATCACAGTTTACAAATTGACGACTTTCCAATTTAAAAAACGCCACCTAGTGTCCATTTCCGGTACTAAAAACTGCGGCTATAGCCGCAGTTTGTCCTGTTGAAACCTTTTGAAATGGACAATTGTCTTTGATAAATTTTCACGCTTCAGTTGAATGACAGGTGTCAATATTTGAGTGAGGAAGGTTATTAAAACCGCCTGCTGTGTAAACATGATAGTTAATTAATTAATCTATGTTCATTATCCTATTTACCTGATGTTAATTGGAGGTAGAACCCCAGCTGTTTTATAGCTTAAATAAACAAGGTTATCAGTGACATCCGTGTTGTATTCAAACTCACCTGTTGCCTATGGCTAAAGTAACATCTACTTATAAGGTTAATTAGATGAAAAATTTAATTGGCATAGACAAACAATATTAAAACAATCCAAAATCTTTATTTCAATATCATAGTCTTTTAGTAATGATAGCCGTAGTTTTTTTAACAGGAAGTAAAAGGGGAGATAAATCATGTAAAACTGGAAATGGGTCAATTCATTTTAGCTATCCCATTACAATGCTGTACTTGTTGTTCGTTGCTAATAATAAAATAGTATGAAAATTATGTCAAATTAGTATAGCAACTTTAGGTTGATCTACTTTTCAATATTGGCCAAATTGACAAAATCTGGACAATTTTTTATTGATTAACATTCTGAATTTTTATGGAATTCTGGAAAATGTCAATTGTATGACCGAGAATTCGAGATTTTCTAATATTGTGATCGGAAATTTGGGATCATGACCCCTCCTCCCACAATCATATATTGAAAGAAGAGAATTGAAATTGTCCACAATGTCCGTGTCCTCATTTGAATCGTCATCAGAACTATAGTCAATTTTACCGTGTCCGTCCGATGGGTTTTGCCTGACAGACAAAAGTCAATGACACTAAGGATTTTATGGATTGATGATGGATATGATGATGTAAACAAAGAAAGAGAACGATGCTTTATTTTGAAAAACAAGGAGATAACCACAGAACCGTTGAATTTTTACCATGAATATCTTTTTGTGCAACATCATGTACACGCAGCAATTGCGACAAACGCCTTATATCGTCATTAAATACACATTCATGCAGTGGATAACCATCGAATTCAAAGTCAGCCATCTTGAAGGATACACATAATTTTAAAATCGTTATGGGAACAAAATATGTAATTAAATCCGGAATGGGGCCATCGTGTAAAGATTTGTTTTACGGAAAATTCCAATTCGGTGATGGGGTATCGTGTTGTTTTCCCGTTTAAACATTATAGTTGATATTGGGCAAAATTATATTTTCATTATGAAAAAAGGTAGTAAGAAGTGCATATGTTGGCACAAAAAATTATGAAATTAAATTTGTCATTTTTATTCTAAACTATATAAAATATTTTAATGACATTTATTCAAATGTAACAGAATAATTTTGTTAAATCTTTCAAAACTTTTTACAGTTTAATGTATGTATGTTAGTTCGGGAACCCAAAAATCATTAGTTATACTACTCCCAGGTTTGTTTAATAAACGACTTCATATAAGGCTTTGGCAAGTTTGAGCTCATTCTTTAAGTATCGAAATACATATATAACTTGATTTTTTAGATTTTGCATTAAAATTTTAAATTTTCTTTATTTAGAAAAATCCATATCTTTGTCACATTTTGTGTGACTTTGTTTTATAAAGAGATGCGATTCTCACTGCGGGCAGGGTGTACTCGACTCCAATCTTAATTGACAAGGATTGCCAGTTTTCCTACCGCAGGTCGGGGGTTTTCTCCGGGTACTCCGGCTTCCTCCCCCAATAAAAACTGGACACCAAGATATAGCTGAAAAATTGCTGAAAGTGGCGTTAAACACCAACAAACAAACAAACATAAAGAGATGCATTTGTTCTATTGTATTTTTATTTATAACATATACTGGTTTTAAATCTAATTTACTTATAAAAAGCATAATCTAAATGTACATTTTCTTATTGTGTGTTATTATTTTTACCTCAGTTCCTCGAAGTTCAACATAAGGTAATAAACAGTAATTAACGAATAAACAAGGTTTATATATTATACAATTATATCACAGAAATATCACTTACCCCTAGCCCACTCCCCATCCTTTCCAAATACACACCCCTCATTTTCCATAAATCTCGTATGCAAGAGTTTAGGATTTCAAAATCGTCAATGTCAACATTTCGAAAAATAATAGTACTATATTTAAAATTGTAATAATTTATTGACCTGTTCAATATCCCATATAGTCATGTGGTTCTGTGGGTTAAAAAGGGGGGGGGGAAGTATAATAGACATCTGAATTCTACGCGATCGACAAAAATATATTTAAAAAGAAATGGCAAGATATTTAGGACACACATCGAAATTCATGGTACTACCGGCTTAATCCATCAGTTAATTCAAAGCCATTTTTCTATCTTGGAAATCAAAACCATGCAAAAACTTTAACTAGGCTCAGACTTGGCACCACCCTTCTACCGGGTCAAATGGAGCAACACATCAAAAATATATCCCCGCTCTGCAGTGTATTCAACACCAAAGAAGAAATCGAACATGTCATTCTGCACTGTGTAGTCCATGACAACGCAAGAATAAAACTTAACGCAGCACTAAATTTAATACCATCGATATCAAGATCTTGTTAGACCCTCCTAAAGAATTAAAAAACCAAATATGGGTGAAATATATAAAGAACTCGTCGATTTTTTTACGCAAATTGACTATCACAAATGTATATAACTGTCATAACTGTCTCTTTTTCGTTTCTTGTATACAGCACCTACATAGGAGTCTTCTGCGACGGTCGCGCCCTATAGCCATCTAATAAATAAAAGTAAAATCCTCGGTAGAGTAAGCCAAGAGCTTCGACTCGGGCGGCCCCGCAAGGGACATAGGAAATTCCCAAATAACCAACCCCTATAACTTATTAACAAACCTATTCCTCAGTAAGTTAAGCCATGAGCCATGCCTCGGGGCACCTTATGAGGAACAAGCCTAATAACGGCAATAATAATCATGAAAAAGTTAAAATTATACCTAAGTAGGATATACCATGAGCTACTGGGGGACATAGGAGATTCATATACCCAATCCATATAACACGTAACAAACCTACACCTCAGTAAGGCAAGCCAAGAGCTTCGTCTCGGGCACCTTATGAGGAACACGCTCAATAACCGGCAATAATAAATATCTATAAAAAATTTACTTAACTGAAGTAGGGTATGCCAAGAGCATCGTCTCGCGCAGGTGCCTACTTCCGACTACAAATTAGTCAAATCCTCGGTAGAGTAAGCCAAGAGCTTCGTCTCGGGCAGCTACTGAGGGACATAGGAAATTCATAAATACCCAATCCCTTTAACACGTAACAAACCTACTCTTCAGTAAGGTAAGCCAAGAGCTTCGTCTCGGGCACCTTATGAGGAACACGTGCATTAACGGCAATAATAGATATCTAAAAAAAATATTAAACCGAAGTAGGGTATGCCAGGAGCATCTCGGGCGGTTCCCTACTTCGGAATACAAATAAAAGTCATCGGTATATTAAGCTAAGAGCTTCGTCTCGGGCACCTATTGAGGAATACGCGCAATAACGACAATAATAATAATAATAATAATAATAATAATAATAATAATAATAACAATAATAATAATAATAATAATAATAATAATAATAATAATAATAATAATAATAATAATAATACAAAGTAGGGTATGCCAAGAGCTACGTCTCGGTCGAGTGTTTATAGCAATTTTGTATAATAATAATAATAATAATACAAAGTAATTAAAAAAATGAATAGAATTCTGTAATAGATTTCTTAAAAATTAAAAAAAAACCGTAAGAGCATGTTTATCATGCTTATCTTATAATTTACAAAAATAGAAAAAACAATAATCACTATGTCTTCGCCTATTCATAAATCTTGTACGCGAAGGTTGTGGATTTCAATATTGTAAATTGAAGCAGAGATATAAAAATAAATTATAATTGTCTGATAGAAACCATGATTTATTTGATATTTTACAACAACCGAACATTAATTTGTTAATTTAACCACATTATAACGCTCGGGTTTAAAATGCCCGGTCCTCGGTAAAATATAAAATAAATCACGACTTCAATATAGTATTCTAAAAGCGTAAGACACATTAATTCGTTATAAGCCGTGTTAAAATGAAAATTTACAATATAATTTGCATTCATGGACGGTTAGCCACTAATACCTGATGGCCTTTACTTTCGATAAATGCTATTTTACCGGACTTAAATGTAAATTTCATGCACTATAAACGACTTAACAGAAGAATCTTTGAAGAAGAAAAAAAAAATGGTGAGCTAAAATTAGGGATTTATTATTACCTTCTGTTGTTTTTCCCACAAATTGTTATTTACATTTTATCCTAATATGTTTATTGTTTGGAAAAGCGCTTATATTTCGTTTTTGCGATTGCATTATTGTATTTAACGCCACTATGACACAGTTACCGCCCTTTACTTCTCGCTAATAAATAACATGTTATTAACTTTTTAATGACGCGCGTTTCGTCTAATCTTGGCTCATCTGTTGCGCTCAAACGCCCCTAAATACATTTGAAATCCAAATTATTAAGAGGTTGTAAAGCTTTATCATTAGAATTCCAAAAAGATAGACATCTGGCTAAGGCATCTACATCTTGAGAATAGAAACAACATAAGAATTTAAATAATTTCGAAATTTAAAGTGAATATTTCAGTGAAAGAATAAATAACCGAAGTGTGACTACTGGGCTGGTAAAGCACCAGAGGAATCGACCCAGTGGATATATATATGTCCCAACACTCCGGTACTGAATTTGAGGAATTCTATTAGTTTATAAAAGCAACGCATCGAACGAGTCCGAAAGAGCATCTTACGATCCATTATTTTCTATTACTAACACAATGTTGATATTAGAACAAGGGTAATGAGATTCATCACCGATATTCGCGAGGGTCAAACTTTGGCACCTACAATAAGTGATGCCTAGCACACAGTGGATTTTTATTTCTGTAGTGATGCTTTCGCATTGTTTTGGAAATACTTATAGAAAGTATGTCTGTCATTAAAAATGTCCATTTGGAAATAAGAAATGAAAATTATTGCAATTGTATAATATAAATACACATTATAAAAATACTTTCTGGCATATTACGTTATGCTTATGTAAGATCACTCACATGGCTTACCTAAAAAGGTATTAAGAAAAAAGTTCTCGACGTTCTTTTTTGCGAATGACAATTGAACCCTAATTCTTTTCGTCACAAAGGATACATCCAGTAATAACAAGACAACAAAGGAATGATTTTTGTATAAAATGTATTATGAATGAAACATCAAGCTGTAACATTCAATTAAAATCCAATTATAGTTAACCACAAAAGAAACAAGAAATAACTCATTCAAAATCGTACTCTTTTAAAGGGGATTTTTAAATGGCCATATGGACCAAACGCTGTTAACATCCGTAAAATAATTTCTTGATTAAAAAACAGATCTGTGTTTATTAAATGGACAATTGAAAAAAAATATCCAGATTATTGCATGGCTGTTTTAACTATATGAGTCATGGTCGTCGTATCATGGCCTTTTTTTGCCATGTTGTATAGTGTAAATTTTTAGTCGGTTGAGATAGATATTGGAAATAAGTCTATCGGAATATGTTCACAACTAGAACGAATAATTGTACCCTCGCCTTTTTTGGCAAGACCAAACGTAAAACTAAAATAGGATTATTAAATTCGGTAAAATTTAATTCAGTAAAATTCGGCTAGATTACAATGTGTTAAATACCCGATATCAGCAGTATTTTATTTAATGGTTTCTTTGCAGATCAGTGCAAAGATGTCAACCAGATCTGATAAATACATTTACCAAACAGACAATTTTCATCTTTAAAAAAATCTTAATAAACAAATATCCTTTTCTACTAATATTGATTAACTCATATCATTCTACAAAGATCATCATTTCACATATATAGTATTACAATGTAGCATTTTTCAAAATTCAGTAATTAATATTAAAGTCTAAATGTAACTAATAGAAATTACACTTTCGCCGAGATAAAAAATTACACTCATCAAATGGTAAATTTTCTGACAATTTATATAATCATGTAGAGTCGAAAAGAAATGATAAAACACAGTCTTAATTTGGAATTATTTTTCTACGAATTTATATACTAAATGACATTTAATGTTAAATGAGTGTAGAATAACGGACTTGATCAAATTCAAAAGTTGATAACTTAGTTTCAATTTTGAACACCAAATTAATCAGCTACATGTCCATTGTAATAACTTATTTTAGAACCATCTGTCATGTCAACGTTTGTTAAACTTCCCTGATTCATTCCAAAATGCATTCATAAATAATTTAATTTGTTCTTTTTATCCCGAAAATAATGAAAAATACTTCTCGTCATACAATCAAACCGACCGTGTAATATTTCTGCGTAATCGATCAACCACGATCAGATAGAAATAATCTTGACAGCTTTTTGCAAGTTATAACTAAAATAAAATTAGCCGTCGTTTCAAGAACTTTTTGTTTATTGTTTATTTTTTAATATATATTTTTTAATTATATACATAAAATTTATGTGTTTTTAGAGATTTTATGTTAAACTTTTTATTAAAATAATAAATCTTGCTTTTTGAATTTAACCACGAGAATTTATCAAGATAAACTAATTTTTGGAAATAGAAATTCCCGTAACCAAACAAATGGTAATTCGCAAATTTTTCGCATGAGAAATTAACAACTACTTAATATTTTAATGGCTTAAACTTCTTTGTGGTAATAGTCGTGACAGACTGGCTTGTTTGCTGAAATGTCAAGAGTTTGATTGATGCCCCTTGTCGGAACAATAGACCATAAGGTGGCAGCACACGTCTTACAAAAACTACTAAAGACGCGTTCTTGGACAACAATAATTTTGGGTTGAATGTTAAGAAGTGGTGACAAGAAATAACAATATAGCTATAGCGCACAAATGTTACACGTTTTCCAAAGTAATAGACCTAAGAAACAGTAATAGACCTAAGAAGCAGTAATAGACCTAAGAAACAGTAATAGACCTAAGAAACAGTAATAGACCTAAGAAACAGTAACTGCGTTTGTTTTTGTTTTTTTTTCCTTCTGTATGGGTTTTTTTGTGTTGTATGTTTTTCGTCTTTTTGTAGCTCATATATATTTATGTGTCTTGTAATTAACATGTAGATTTTAAGAAAATTACATATTCTGACACACATACAAACATAATCAAACATTTATTTAAAAAAAACTCTATTAAGATTTAATATTTTTATAATTACAAACTTTCTGTTCGGAAAAATTACATTTAAATAGGTTAAAAATCAATACACTGGTAAATTAAGACAAAAACGATATATGTGCATGGTTTTGATGGCTTACGAATCTGTATGTTACAATCTGGTAGTCGCGGATCAAAGGAAATGCTTTTGAGTTATTACCACAATTAAAGACAACCCCACCTACTTTCTTTAAAGTGATAATCATCTCTCCACAAATGTTAACTTAATCATTTACGATCATTTATTCTTACATTCACTTCTGTAGAAAACGCCAGATTTGGGTTTGAATATGTGAATATGTTTTTGTTATCCTAAAAATTTAATTGAATTTTTATTGCCTTACAAAATACAGTTTCATTATGGAAGCACGGAATTGAACTTGTACAGAGCAGTATCGTTAAACACCGCAGGAGAATTATCATCAAATAAAATGCTATTTAGTAGTGCAGTGTGACAGATCGTCCGTGTAAACGTATTGTGTTTCATTTACAAACACTACAACTGCTCACTCGACCGTAAACCACAGAAACTACGACACATGGCTAATTTTACAAACACGTCCAAAATTCTTGTTGACGAAAACGGAAAATAGATTTTAACAATAAACGAAGCAAATGTCAATTAAATGCAAATAATACTGAATACATATTTTATAACTTCAAACTGTGTTAAGTTTAAGCACTTCTTTAAACGAGAGCATACAATAGTATTCCTGACAAAACATTTTTCTTGAGGTATTACGTCTATAAATTGTAATAACTTTATCCTGATAACTTCTCTGACATCAAGTTGCATTAATTTATCGCATCCATAATTAGCTTTGATATCTTGTTAGAACGTATCATGATTGGCTGTGTAGAAATGAAATCAGCCAATTGAATTGGTTTAAACCTTGATTAACGAGATTGCTGTGATCAATGAGAAACGCGGGCTGTGTGACAAAATATTAAACGGAGAATACATCCAGAAATTGATAAAACTTTTCAAAAAGTGGCCAGCATAAAACGAACAAAATTGACAAAATAATATATCGAGTGTTCACTTGTGTGTAATTCCTTTTTGTTAAAAAGTGACAGAAATATGAACGAAGTTTTTGCAGAGACAAACCTTGCAGGCGATTCTTCTGAAACAAAAGAAGGCATTAACTTTTCAAAGGGGTTTGATCAACTCATCTCGACCACGCATTCGTATAATTGTGAAATTCCTAGTGGAACATTTGAGCGAGAACAGAAAAATGTGCATCACGGTACCAAGGAACATTTGCAATTAGGAGAGGGCTACAACGAATTTAATATTGACGTAGAGGATAACAGCAGTTCTGATAGTATTGACAAAAATTATACAGAAGAATCACAAAGAGACAATCCAGAATATTCAAGTGAAGACTGTCAAGACTTTGAGGGACAAATTAGACACGGAAGAAAAGGACACCCACATAAGGCAATACGTCTAAACGTAAACGCACGTGAAAGGAGAAGAATGCACGACCTGAACGACGCGTTAGATGACCTTAGGTCTGTAATACCATATGCTCATAGTCCGTCAGTGAGAAAGCTTTCAAAAATTGCAACACTTCTACTGGCCAAAAACTATATTTTAATGCAAGCAAATGCACTGGAGGAAATGAGAAGAATGATTGCTTACATGAAATCTACATCGCAAAATCGGTATGAGCCATATTCTGCATATCCGAGGATTCATGATATGCAAAGACTACCAAGTGTTTCCAGTCAGAATTCGGAAACCCCATCTTCGTTTCAAGGAACAAACTGTGAAATTTCTTTTCCTGGTAAAAAGGTTTGATTTTTATATTTTAAAGAACCAAAAAATATGCTTGAGACATTTGGAGACAACATAGCATGTCTTGCAAACTTTTGTCCGAGAAGTTTTAAATTTGGAAACAGACATTAAAATATTGTTTAATGATGTACGGCACGGTTTAATCTTAGACATTTAATTCATAACCAAAAGAAACAGTTCACAAGAAAAAAAATATTATAAATCAGAAAAAACAATGTATATTTATATAGTAGTATAAGTTTCGCAAATTAAAATAAGACACAATATGTTCAGTGATATGCATTTTTCACGAGAACTGCGTTAACGAGAACTTTATTATGGAATTCAGTTAAATCTATCACAGGATATAAAAACTTGCATGTAAATTACTTTTATTAGAATTAAAATAACAAAATTATACCACCTATTTAGATTTTTGTTGTTTATTTAGCTAATGTTTTTTTTCTTCCAAAACATAGTAAAGATAGTAAATGTTTTCTTCTCATCGCACGAACTGTACATTGGAAACGATATTATACGTAGTCTTTATGATAATCTGAGAATATCTAGATGTTCAAAAAGAGCTCTTGGTTAACATACAACTTTTTCGTTTTCTAAATTATTTTCCCGGAAAGGACTAAAGTTGAAAAAGTTTTGTCAGTAATAACACATTGATATAACTATGCAATGAATTTAAATCGTGTTCTATTTCAGCATTTCAGAAATCTCAATTGTGATGGTGCCTCTATATATATAAAATTGTGTCTACAATAGTTGTACGTGTACTCGATATTTCAAATGCAGCTGTAAAACATGTAAAGTTGCTATTTCTCTTCTTTTTCAGCTCTCATTTAATAGTAAAGTTATGAGAACTTTTAAAATGTACTACTTTGAAAATGTACTGAAGCCAGTATTTCTTACTTTCAATAAATGTTAATATTTATCATATTATGTTTTTATTATCCAATTCCATGTTATTAAACAACTATTATAGTTGTTACACAATTGAAAGATATACTGACAATTCTTCATAACAAATTACCTATAATGTTTAATATACTTAGGTAAATTAAAGAAATAATGCACACCAACCATACTTTATTGTACAATGGGTAGCTGTGAATATTTTGCCACAAGCGATGTGAGAATGAAGTAAGTTTGGCGGTTTTTTTTACATAAAGTTTGTCAAAATACGGATTACAAAGTCATACTGTAAATATCACTATATTATGTGAAGGTTATATTCACGAATAAAATGTTCAAAAGAGTATGATTGGAATAAATTATTTCGATTCCTGGGCCTCGTCGTTGAAGATCATTGTACTTAGTATTGAAGATGTAACAATTTCCATCCAAACCTTTGTCAAATTATATTACGCTGAAATGCACAAACAGAGCAATTGACGTTTTAAATTTATAACAATTTATTAATAAAACATATAATTATGTATTTATTGATACATGTTCATAAAACGTTGATTTACTTTTTTTAAGTGCAGTCCACATCAAAATCTGGGTGACTTTACACAGTTCTTATAATTAATCACACATGTAGAATACTTAAGACAGTGTTAGGACATCTTTGGTAGGCTAAGACACGTCCTACGACTGTCCTAAGTCAGTTCTAATTATGTCCTAAGACATGTCGTAAGACCTATTTTAGGATAGTTTAGAAAACATGGCCCAAGGTTTTAGAAAGTCGCTCAAAATTAAATTGTATATAACCAAGATTATGCATTTATAAAACAAGTTTAAAAGATTATTATTTTTATTTTTTAAAACAGGATTATATGCATGCTTAATTCGTATAAAATTAAGCACTGAAATTAAGCACTAAAACTTTTGTTTTAACATGTGTTAAAATGGAGCATGGACAGACACAGATCCGTTTATGTCAGTCGTTGCCAAAAACTTGTAAGCCACACAATAAATGAAAGATCTAGAGTTATCACCTTCTCTAATTGCGCGGTATCGTTCATTGACCAAATCCATCGTTTTCTAGTCGAGCTTTCGGATATAAATGCGGTCATTGCAAAATCTCTGATTTTAACAAAGGTCGTAGCCTGAATCTTCTTCATGACATCCATAAAGACATAAAGACATTTAAATAGTGCGAATAAAATTGTTCATTACAATGGCAGTGAAAAGACTCTGACCCATTTTTCTTTTACAATATTCCTGTAGTGCTGTCGCCCAAAATGTTGGTGACAGTGAGAGTTTAGGGTAATGGCCAAGCTCATAGTCAGAAAATGCGTTACATCTTGCATCAGATGGCGACGTGAACATTATCTCATTTCCGAAACAGTCTTCAATTTCTCCAGTAGGAAGAAATGACAATCTTAAAAATTGACTTTACCACTTGCCTGTTTCACTCGTATTTTCCTTGTGTAATCAGTGCTCAACCATACTAAATTATCCGCCACCACTTTTGAGTGATATCTACAACATTCTAAGAGGGCACTGTGCATAGCTATGTGAGCAATGCAAGTGCAAAATAGGGCAAATGAGAAATTAGTATGTTTCAAAAGTGACGCTTTACATACAAATTGAAATATGAACTTTATATTAGAAATGACTACAAAAACAACATCATTTAAAAAAAAAAGCAAAATAGCACAAGTTTGATTGCTTTAAAATATGGCAATAGTTTAAGCCTGATCTTTAATTGATTGATTGGTGTTTAGCGTAAACTATGTCAGTATTTCAGCCATATTTTACTAGCAACGGAACGGAATACACAGGTTTATATTGATAGGTGGATGGTTTAATGCCGTTAATGTTGACACTAGTGAAAATATTAAAATAATTAATATATAATATCATAAACAATAATACGGTAAATTGTAATCACTTAAAAGGTAAAATTCGGCGGTACAGCGCGTGTCGAACACGTTGCAATATTCTATATTTTACATTTATATTTATGTTTTTTTTTTCATTAATATTCTCGTTTTACTTCTGTTTTTATTAATTATGTTATATAATTCTTTACTTATATGGGATATTTTATTTCATTTAAGTATTACTTGATTAAACTATAATTTGGTTAATTTTCTTGTTACAAGAGAATCATATTCATAAAAAAATATTATAACCATGATCTACTGAAAAAAGCTTGGGAACAGGAACAGTAATCTTTAGCAGCAGTATGAAGAGTATTTAAGTTTTATTTGAAAGTGAAATAGTTCTGTTCAATAAATAACCGAGAAAAAGAATAGAAATAAATGGATTCGTTTAGACAAGCCACTTCAATAGATCTTGACAAGTCTCCTGAATAGACACTGACTATTCACCGCCATTACTAACCAGTAAACTACGAATGTAATGGTAAATTGTACTCTATAGTTTAAACACAAAACATTCATCATCCTGTCCTAGCCTGACAAATGGCTACACGCATGCAAAACAGTTTTGTCACATTACACAATAACTTAATATGAAACGACAAAATATTTTCTCTATTTTATTGAACCAATTAGATTTTCCACTTAAAATGCTGCTGGTATTTCCATAAAGGCGTCTTTTGAAGAAACGTTTTACGCCAAAATTTCCGCTAGGATAGAAATCAATTTTCTTTCCGTCAAAAACTTTGTTAAACAACGAAGATGAAAAACTATCATGAAAGATTATTAGTGTCTTGTGTATGCCTCGAGGTCCATTGGGTCATCTAAGATACTTTAGCTTTAATATTGTTTGTCTTTGCAGCACGAAGATACACGCCAATCGTTATTCATTATACTTTTAAACTTGGGAATATCCTCCCAAGCGTTTGAGGATTATTGATTCATCAACACTGTTTGTGGGGATGTATGAGCAATTTGACATATTAACTAAAGTCTCGATGTGTTTAGATTAGATTTTTCTACATCAATATTTACTAGAGAGTTGTTACAATCAAAACGACTGTCTATCATCTTGTGTTATCTGATCGATAGTTTCTCAGAGAAATATACATTTGTTAAATTAAGCAAGTGGTTTCAAAGTGTAACTAGAATGTTAACAAAGTATATAACAACGTGTACCGAAAATCCTTAACATTTAAAAACACCCGCGGTACATTAGATCTGTTGTTATTTTGGTAGTACATTACAAGAATATTGCTTTAGTTTTAAGTTGTTTAATTTGTTAAAGTACAATTGTGTTCTTTTCAAACGAAGACCCATTGGGTAAGCAAGAATGACAATTTATAAACCACGACAACTATTCCATACTATGCCAGTCAAAATTTTGTTTACGATATTCCAATCTTACTTCCATGTCCTGAATATAGCTAAAATGTTGCTCTCTAGACGATAAGAAAACATTCAAGCTAGTAAAATGTTTGAATACTAACGTTCAATTCCTATTAATGCTCCACCTGTATCAACTAACTTAATATCAATTTGTGTAGTGTAGTTTTATTTTTGAGCGTACAAAATTCTACTAACTATACAACTAAATTCTATTGAGTCGGGGCCTCGGTGGCCGAGTGGTCAAGGTAGTTCGTCTACTATTGATCACGTGGTCTGTCAACACTGAGATTGCGGGTTCGATTCTCACTGCAGGCTGGGTGTACTCGACTCCAATCTTAATTGACAAGGATTGCCAGTTTTCCTACCGCAGGTCGGGGGTTTTCTCCTGGAACTCCGGCTTCCTCCCCCAATAAAAACTGGACACCATGATATAGCTGAAAAATTGCTGAAAGTGGCGTTAAACACCATCAGACAAACAATCTATTGAGTCGCATCTGTTGATAGTAACGGTTTTGCACTTAAACATTTGGATCACGTGACTTTTTTTTATACACATACATGTAACCGTATAGCTCGCATCTGCGATGCTCGCTATTAATGATCCTTTCGTCAAAACATGTTCAAGACAGGGATCTAATACAAATGATTGTAATCGAACATATACTAACACCAATAATACTAAATGTCTTAATTCTTTCTTGACACTATTTATGTTCGTATTTGTATATAGGTACTCGTTTCTATTGTGCTATAAATCCTAATATATGGCGAACATTTCTATTAACCTTGGTATCTTTGGTGACATTTTATTTGCAACCACTGTTGGACTGTTAGTCCCCGAGGGTATCCCGAACCCAATAGTCACACTTTGGTGCTGACAGGAATATCATTGATTCTTTCAGTGATATAAAGTCATTGTCTAAATTTACTGCCCAAAAAGTTCGAAAAATATTTTAATTCTAAGGCTTTTCTATTTTCAAGGTATAGATAGCCTTACAGTTGCTAGATTTGGTATAAGGTTCTCGTATTTTGGTTCTAAAAGCTCTACAACATCCTAATAACTTAGATTTTAAATATTGTTTCGGTTTGAGCACCACTGATGAATATTATTCAGATGAAACGCGCGTCTGGCGTACTAGATTCTAACATCCCTGGTATCTTCGATGACATTTAATTTATATACAAAAAGAGTTTATAAATATAAAATACTTAATAAAGCTTATATTAAGTTTATAGATACAATATTTACTAAATATTGCTGTTCGATGTTCTTCCCATAAAATTGTTTGCGATAGTATTTAAAACGTTCCGACATTATCACATTTATATAATATAAGAATGATACATTGACAGTAGTTTGTAGTTGATTTTTGGGGAGGCTAACATGGAACAAAATGGCTTGTACAATAAAACAGTTAAAAGAGAACTTGTCAAAAATCTTTCTAGTACTAGTATATCATTTTACCTGAACGTTTTTCTCACGTAAATATATGTTGTCAACGCATGATAATGGACCGCTGTACTTTTTACCAAAGCTAGTCTAGAGTTATAAGACAAAGGCTGTGAACAGTGCAACAGAGAAAACCTTTTATTTAGGACATACTATACAATCTACCACATGAAGACTATAAGACTTACTTTCTTGCAATCAATAAACAATTTATATGAGTGACAAATTAGTTTGTATTTATTTATCTGATGATGGTACAGTCATGATACGATCTGACAATCACTTGTAAAAATTGATGCCTTCTCTTAACGAAGATAAATTGGCACTTTATCCATTCTACGGGCGTGAAACAAGCCAGAAAGCTCGTGATTCAGAATTAAGTGGCGGCTGATATGGAACAGTCGCAACAGAATAGACTTCCAAGGAACTCGCTGATATTTTTATTAGACAAGCATTGACGTTAATTGTATATTATGAGCAATAATTTATTATTGGCTGGGTGCTATGGACAGTACTTGTTAAACACAGTGATTTATATAAGGACACATTTTTTTTTGATTTTGTTAAAATGCAACACAATTTGGTTTTGTAATAAAGCAACACATTTATTTTTTAAAATAATGCGATGGTGATCAAAATCGGTAATATTTTAATATTAATTCACGGTGCATGTTTTACGATATAATCTTTCCCCTGTGAAATCTGAGCAGGCGTATGCAATCCAAAACTCGACACAAGGAGAAATTTACATAACTCTGCAACTCGTCTGTACTTGCATAAAAATGAATAGAAATAATGATATAAATTATTACAAATTTTATCTGAACTATTTTATCGTCGCCGTTTATTTCAGCTCGAAGTAAATTATGGGAAAAATAATTAATAAAGTGCATCATTTGTTAACCTATGTTTAAATTACACTTCCTTCATACAAAAATTGATGCAGTTTATAATCTTACTGTTCGGGCGCGTGACTTGCACGCGATTTTGCTAATTTGTTTTCAATAACCGGCGACACAACGCTTAAAGTGCTATAGCAATCGGCTATCGTAGCGTATAATTAAATTTTACAGCATGTGTCTCCGAATTGTCATTTTCTGTTTGTTGTGGTGTGGTGTATGAATACCATAGCTTAATTTAAAACCCGATGAAATGACACACAGTTATAAAGATTTCACTTTGACAAAATGTCCGAATTAAGGATTAAGTTTCCTGTGGGCCATCTGGATACATTACATTTCAATCAAGTTCGATTCATTTAAACATCTGGAAACTTATTGCTTTTTAAGTACACTCGAATCATTCCTTTTCATTGCAGCAATAAAAATTGTCCCCCGTGGGTCATTTATATAGGCTGACAGGTACCAATTTTGTCCCTTTTTGACTTTGATACAAACCAGTCATATCAGTAACAAAACAGTTATTGTTTTAGAGAGGTTTCACATGGAGTTACAATGTATCCATGTTATTGAACAAAATGTTGTCGATTATTAGTAACTACAAAGAAAGAAAGAATAACATGTTCGACCACACAAAAATTTTAGATACAACAGACGAATAAATAACTAATAATAACTAGGCTGAGAAAATATCTGTAATCCTTTTTCTGCTTAATATTGATAACAATATTAGCAATATTACAGTGCACCACCATTTGTTGTATTCTAGGCTACTATCCTACCTCTCATTCTGCAAACTTTTACATAAGTGCATATTGTTGAGGCACGGAGTCTTCCATTATGTTTATTCGTGCGCTGTGTGCTACATTGTAACGACTATCAAATCAAAATTTTACAATTACTCGAACGATATGCACTTAAAATGTTTGTTGTCTGCAAAGTAATAGTTATTGCATGTATATATACAAATCACAGTCGAATTATCACAGTTCAAAGTCACTTCCGGTCAGCTGCAAGTTAGTAATGTGTGTGACCACCTCTAGAGGTCAGCACTGCTCTCCATCTCCTTGGCACGAACTCTATCAACACACGAACATTATTACGAGGTATTCTTCGCAATTCCTCTTGCAACATCTGTCTACGTTGATCCTGGGTCTGCGTTGGTGGTTGGCGCTGGCGCACACGTTTGTCTCATGGTCCTATAGATGTTCGATTGGGATTCAAATCCAGCGATTTTAAAGGCCATGGCAACAGTAATGTTTTCCGCTAAAAAAGGTCTCTGGTTAATTAAGCTGTGTGCGGCCTAGCATTGTCCTGCTGGAATAACTATCTCTGGTGGTCGATAATTGGAAGAAGACGTTGTGGTAGGATGTCGTCTCTGTACCGCCGAGCCATTAAGTTGTTCGGTACGTATATAAGCTCAGATTCTTTATTTCTGTCGCCCACGTCATGACACTACCTCCACCGAATCTTTCCACTTCCTAGGCACGGGACAGCGCGAATCATTTATTTCGTCGGCGGTAAACACGTTTTCTACCATCACACTTATGTTGCAGGAACCGCGACTCGTCACTAAACCAGATTCTGTGCAAGTTATGGAATGTCAAGATCCTCAACCTATTGCACCATCCGACTCTTACCCGTTTAACGCCGTTAAAACGGCTCCAAAATACTGTCTCCTGGGTCTAATTCCATGTTGTCGGAGTCGGTTTCTGACAATTTGGGAACCGATTCTTTGCAATCCGGGTATCCCGACTGCAGTTGTTGTTGCTGTGACTGTTCGATTACGTAGATAGAATACCCGGATGTACCGATCTTGACGTGCTGTGGTTTTTCGTCGTCTACGTCATCTTGGACGTTCATTAGTTAGTCGTTCCGGTCTGTTAGAATCGGGTCCATAGTGTGGAAATAGTACTCTGGTTCACATTCTTTGTCCATGCAAGCTCAATTTGGGAAACTCCAGCCTGTAGTCGTCCGATGATGATGTTTCTGGCAGAAGTATCCAACCGCAGCATGGCATAAGGTTTACGCTTTGACGAGTTGGACCATCAAACCTGTTCCTTTTATACTCTACAATAGACGGTTGAGTAGACAACGAATTTTCCGTTGGAAGCGCTTCAAAATTATCGCGGCAATTCACGATGTATGCAATATTCAAGTGTCATTTTTATAATGTGACAAATATGTCAAATCCGAGGAAAATGATATGTGAACATAGAGTGTATATTTTTCAGAGGATATTCGAATATAATGTTAAAGCCAGTGAGAATTTTTAAAAGATAATATATATATACCCGAAGAAAGTTGGAGGTACAGCATGTAGACCATAAATGTAAAGGTATTGCCAAATATGAGGTCCGTGATTGGCAGGTAAACGTACAAAAACAGCATTTGTGTGTTTAAAGTATAATACCAGTTATGTGTATGATATATATCTGATCAGAAATATCTATCACGGTAGGATTTTTCCAGTGCTATCTAAAGCAAGATAGTGTACAGCACAACATTTTCTTATAGATTCCTTGTTCTGTTGATAGACAATTGACTTTTTACCTCCAGAACGATGGAATTGTCATAATAAAGAAGACAAATGAATGAAGCATTTAATTGATTTGTCTTCGAATTCAGTTTTCACGGAGCCTAAAGGTTGTAACAAACAGATGAGATTGCATCCATCTCTGTGCATCTTAAATCAATTTAAACCATATAAATATTGTTTTTGAAATGACGAATTACACATTTATATTTAAAACGTGGATATTAAAACATTCAAAAGACCTGATAGACATCTTGTGGTCTGGATCTCTTGCCCACTGTAAAAGCATTAAAACATCCCTCATATGCAGCTTGAAACCAGACTAAAGATATTATAAAACGATGCTTTTTCAAGAAAAACCGGAAAGAGACTAAATAAATACCTGATAATTAGTCATGACAGAACTTACTTCGTTCGGGTTACTCTCTTTCCGGTTTTGTGGTTTGTTTTTTTTTTGTGTTGCGTTTGTCTTGGCATTGACTCTTGGCTCGTGTTGTTCGGTCGGGTTTCTTTGCTATTTTTTATAGTGAGCGCAATTGTATTTCTACTAGAGTACAATGACAGTGTCATACTTTATCACATTTTTAAATGCAAGCCTTTCATAACATTAATTGAACTTTCTGCCAATTCACGCCTATTTTTAAACAGCGGCAATTATATTTGAAGCGAAAGCCAGAATACCTCCGGGGTAATAACTGCAAAATTAAGTCCGTTGAACGCTTGACCTTTGTAATAGTGTAAAGATCCTATAATTTCTTAACAGATACTGACGCAATAGAACATAGTAGGAAATGACAAGCCATGACTAAGCTACAGACGTATAATATTGTACTTCATGTCATTGAGTTAGCAAAAACAATTAGCATATTTTCAATTCCAAAATAGTGATTGGAGGAGTTTCCAAGATTTTCTTTATTTTGTCGAATTTAACTGCCATCACGATTCAGTTTTATAACTATGTTAAAACAGGTATTCTACATCATGCTGGTCATTTGAACAAATATACAGATAATAGTTTTGACAATATTTATCTTACATACATTGAGAAATTTCTAAAGAATAAAAATATAATTTTAACAAAACCAATAATCATTTGTTGTCATATTGATCTCCATGTAGGCTTTTATAAGCCTATCTTTAAATGGCATAAGTTTAAAATGTGTAACTTATAAGTTCCAGAGGCAGAGTCTATGTTAGTCCAACTCTGATCAACTCCAGACAGAACTTGTCCAGCTATGATAACCTCCATGGCAGAGTCTATGTCTACTCTGATCAACTCTAGGCGCGGAGTGTATGTCCAAGTCCGATAAACTCGAAGAGGCAGAGTCTATTAAGCAGTCTGTCCAACTCTGATAAGCTGTAGAGGCAGTCTATGTCCAACTCTATTAAATTCCAGAGGTAGAGTCTATGTCTAAATCTGATAAGCTCTAGAGGCAGACTCTATGCACAACGCTGATGAATTCTAAAGGCAACCTATGTCAAACTCAGATAAACGTGAGAGGCAGAGTTTTATTCAACTAGTTTGTCCAACAATGATAAATTCTATGAGGCAGAATCTATATCCAACTCTGAATAACAGACAGAATTTTCCAACGCCAAAGCTCTAGAAGCAGAGTGTATATCCAACTTTGATAAACTCCAGAGGCAGATTTAATTTCTAACTCTGATCAATTCCAGAGACCGAGTTTGTCCAACTCTGATCAGATCCAGGGGCAAAGTCTATGTCTATTCTGGTTAAATTCAGAAGCATAGTATATGTCCAACTCTGATAAAGTACAGAGCTCTATTTTCAATTCTGATAAGCTCTAGGGCAGATTCTATACTCACTCAAAAAAGGAACGCAACATATAAAAAAATACGAATTTTACTTCATATATTTTTTTAACAATTTTCATATAAATAATTGATACGGAAATGTAAAAATTGGCACACTTCTTGTTTATGAGTTCTTTTACCATGGAATATAACATTTTTTCGCATATTGTCAATAAAACACGCACATGTCAGTCTCTGTTGTGCCCAACATTTGCTTGCAACAGAGCCCTTCTCTTCTCGGCATGGATTCAATTAAACGTTGAGTACGAACACGCGGTATCCTTTGCCAATCATACTGAAGTGCCTGCTATAATTGTTGCAGATTTTGCGGTGGTGGTTGTCGTTGGCGCACGCGCCGATCCAGTTCATCCCACAGCACGCGGACACCCTGAACGTAGTCGGTCTGTATTAGTACCAAGCTGCTGGTAGCGTCTCCAAAGGCGTGAAATTGTGCTACATATGAACATTGTACGTTCTGGCAACAGCATTCTGTGATTCCCCGGACTCGATTCTACCCGATAGCGATATTCCGGGTAGCAGCATCTAACCTTGGCATAGATTCACCTCATCAGAATTGTATTTTACTAATGCAGTCAAGAAAAGAGATAGCGGGGTTTTATACCGATTGTCTGAGCTAAAAAAAACCAGGAATTGCACTTGAAAGTCGACCCTGTTTTTAGCAATGCGTAATTCATAGTGTGTTCCATATTTCGACCACAGTCGTTCACGGGTGGATGAACTTAAATACTTTCACCTGGAAACCTTTAATTAAGGTGTAATTATGATGTTGTGTATATATATATTTGAATATTTATATGTTTTTTGTCCGCAAAAAATTATTTGAAAAAATTTATTCGATTTTGCGATTCTTTTTTGATTGAATATATGTCTAAATTGGATAAATTTCAAAGACAGAATTTGTCCTACTCTGATTAACTCCAAAGAGTTTGTCCAACTCTGATAAGCTCTAGATGCTGAATCTGTCCAACTCTGATAAACTCCAGATGCTGAGTTTTTGTCCAACTCTGATAAGCGCACTAGAGGCAGTCTTTGTCCAACTCTGATAAGCTGTAGAGGCAGAGTCAATATCCAATTCAGATAATCTCCAGAGGCAGTCTTTTTTCAACTCTGATAAGCTCTAGAGGCAGAGTGTATATCCAACTCTAATAAACCAGAGTGGCAGAGTTTATGTCTAACCCTGATTAACTTTAGAGGCAGAGACAATGTTAAACTCTGAAAAACAGGAGAGGCAGGGTCTATGACAAACTGTGATCAAGTCTGGTCTGTCAGAGGCTACATACAATTTTGATGGACAGTCCAGAGGCTTTGAATTGTCATAATCTAAAGCTTTTTTTACAAATACTAATATTATAATAATAATTACATAACCAATGTTGAATTAAGAAATAGATTATTGCGAGCGGGCTCTATGGGAATTAAAACATGGTCAGACCTTATATTTGTCAATAATTTATACAGAGCCATAGCAAGGTATATTAAACATGATTGTGTTGGGATGCCAACACAGAAGTCGCCCAAATCCCCATGGATAGTATTCCATGCAAATCAGTACAGCTGTACATCAAAATACGTCTAGAAATCAAATTTCGTTGAAATCGGACAAAGTTGACGTTTTTGGAGGGCGGGTGTGGTAAAACGGCGGCCATTTTAAAATGGCGGCTTTCGCATCAAATTTGTTTTCGCCACACTGCTCAGGATGGTTAACTCTACCAGTGTACCAATTTTCATTAAAATCCATCCACCCATCTCCGAGATCTGAGAGGGGGCCAAAAATCTTTAATGGCGGCCATTTTGAAAATGGCGGCCATTTTGAAAATTTCAAAAGTGGATGGCACACCTCTGAGTGACCCTCCACCCACCTCAGCAGGTTTTATCTTGACAGTACATCAAAATACGTCTAGAAATCAAATTTCGTTGAAATCGGACAAAGTTGACATTTTTGGGGGGCGGGTGTGATAAAATGGCGGCGATTTTAAAATGGCGGCATTCGCATCATATTTTTGTTTCGCCACACTGCTCAGGATGGTTAACTCTACCAGTGTACCAATTTTCATTAAAATCCATCCACCCATCTCCGAGATCTGAGAGGTCGCCAAAAATCTTTAATGGCGGCCATTTTGAAAATGGCGGCCATTTTGAAAATTTCAAAAGTGAATGGCACACCTCTGAGTGACCCTCCACCCACCTCAGCAGGTTTTATCTTGATTGGTCAAAGCGTTTTCAAAAAATGTGTCGGACAAGTTCACGATTAAGAAAAATGTGTGGAAAAGAATAATAATAATAATAATAATAATTAAAAATAATGTGTTGGGATGCCAACACAGAAGTCGCCCAAAATCCCCATGGATAGTATTGCGTTCCACACAGGACATTGAAATGAACCTACATATCAAATTTCATTAAAATCGGACAACGTTTAAAATTTCACCCGTTTTTGGCCGCCATTTTGGAAACCACGGTCGAGAAAAAAATTTCGAATGTGGAGTTCCACTCGGGACACTTAAATCTACCTCCACACCAAATTTCATTGCAATCGGAGCACGTTAAATGTCATCGAGATCGCATAACGTTGAAAATTATACACGTTTTTGGCGGCCATTTTGAAACCGGAAGTCCGAGAAAAAATTTAAAGGTAGCGTTTCACTCGAAATACTAACATCTACCTCCATACCAAATTTCGTTCAATTCGGACCACGGGAAAATTTTTGCCATTTTTGGGTGGGTGTCGTCAAGTGGCGGCCATTTTGAAATGGCGGCCATTATCAAAATTCTGACTATTGACTGCACCCCTCCATATGCCCATCTACAACTGTGCCAAGTTTCATTTGATTCTATTAAGGCGTCTCTGAGAAATGTGTCGGACAAGTTCACGATCTAGAAAAAGTGGAAACCGAAATAATAATAATTAAACATGATTGTGTTGGGATGCCAACACAGAAGTCGCCCAAATCCCCATGGATAGTATTCCATTCAAATCAGTACATCAAAATACCTCTAGAAATCAAATTTCGTTAAAATCGGACAAAGTTGATGTTTTTGGGGGCGGGTGTGGTAAAACGGCGGCCATTTTAAAATGGCCACTTTTGCATCAAATTTGTTTTCGCCATACTGCTCAGGATGGTTAACTCTACCAGTGTACCAATTTTCATTAAAATCCATCCACCCATCTCCGAGATCTGAGAGTGGGCCAAAAATCTTTAACGGCGGCCATTTTGAAAATGGCGGCCATTTTGATAATTTCAAAAGTGGATGGCACACCTCTGAGTGACCCTCCACCCACCTCAGCAGGTTCAGTACATCAAAATACGTCTAGAAATCAAATTTCGTTGAAATCGGACAAAGTTGACATTTTTGGGGGGCGGGTGTGATAAAATGGCGGCGATTTTAAAATGGCGACGTTCGCATCAAATTTTTTTTCGCCACACTGCTCAGGATGGTTAACTCTACCAGTGTACCAATTTTCATTAAAATCCATCCAGCCATCTCCGAGATCTGAGAGGGGGCCAAAAATCTTTAACGGCGGCCATTTTGAAAATGGCGGCCATTTTGAAAATTTCAAAAGTGGATGGCACACCTCTGAGTGACCCTCCACCCACCTCAGCAGGTTTTATCTTGATTGGTCAAAGCGTTTTCAAAAAATGTGTCGGACAAGTTGGCGATTAAGAAAAATGTGTGGAAAAGAATAATAATAATTAAACATGATTGTGTTGGGATGCCAACACAGAAGTCGCCCAAATCCCCATGGATAGTATTCCATGCAAATCAGTAAAGCTGTACATCAAAATACGTCTAGAAATCAAATTTCGTTGAAATCGGACAAAGTTGACGTTTTTGGGGGGCGGGTGTGGTAAAACGGCGGCCATTTTAAAATGGCGGCTTTCGCATCAAATTTGTTTTCGCCACACTGCTCAGGATAGTTAACTCTACCAGTGTACCAATTTTCATTAAAATCCATCCACCCATCTCCGAGATCTGAGAGGGGGCCAAAAATCTTTAATGGCGGCCATTTTGAAAATGGCGGCCATTTTGAAAATTTCAAAAGTGGATGGCACACCTCTGAGTGACCCTCCACCCACCTCAGCAGGTTTTATCTTGACAGTACATCAAAATACGTCTAGAAATCAAATTTCGTTGAAATCGGACAAAGTTGACATTTTTGGGGGGCGGGTGTGATAAAATGGCGGCGATTTTAAAATGGCGGCATTCGCATCAAATTTTTTTTCGCCACACTGCTCAGGATGGTTAACTCTACCAGTGTACCAATTTTCATTAAAATCCATCCACCCATCTCCGAGATCTGAGAGGTCGCCAAAAATCTGTAATGGCGGCCATTTTGAAAATGGTGGCCATTTTGAAAATTTCAAAAGTGAATGGCACACCTCTGAGTGACCCTCCACCCACCTCAGCAGGTTTTATCTTGATTGGTCAAAGCGTTTTCAAAAAATGTGTCGGACAAGTTCATGATTAAGAAAAATGTGTGGAAAAGAATAATAATAATAATAATAATTAAAATTTACGTTTCCCGAAACGTTGAAGTCGCCTCCCGTTCCGCACTTTTGATCCCCATGGATAGTATTTCATTCAAATCAGTTCATTAAAATATGCCTAGAAATCAAATTTTGTTGAAATCGGACAAAGTTGACTTTTTCCTGCAGTAAAATGGCCGCCATTTTGAAACCGGAAGTCGGACAAAACATTTTTAAATAGTGGCACACTTAGGGTATCATAAGCTACCTGTATACCAAATTTCGTCTAAATCGGATGACGTTTAAATTTTTACATTTTTAGGGGGATGGTGTTCGGATGGCGGCCATTTTGAAATGTCGGCCGCGTCAAATTTTTTTTTGCAAAAATGCTCGGGATAGTTAGCTGTACCAGTATACCAATTTTCATTGAAATTGCTTTGGCAATTACTGAGATCTGACAACGTCCGTCATTTTTTTCAACGGCGGCCATTTTGAAAATGGCGGCCATTTTGAAAATTTCAAAAGTGGATTGCACAACTTCAGGTCACCCTTAACATGTTCACAAAGTTTCATTTCGATCGGTTAAAAGATGAGCGAGAAAACGAGCGGACAACATTGCGAGGGGAAAACATAAGAAATATGAAAATAATAATAATAATAATAAGAAACGGAGTAAAAACAATAAGTCGCCCGACACTTCGTGGTCGGCGACTTAATAATAATAAGAAACGGTGCAAACACAATAAGTCTCCCAAAAAAAATTTTTTTGGGCGACTTAATAATAATTAAAATTTACGTTTCGCGAAACGTGAAGTCTCCCAAACGAAGTTACTGATAGTCCTGTGCAGCCTGTGAATCACCTTATATTTGACTTTACAGGTTGCTATTCACCTAGATTTCAAATTCTAATAAAATTGAAAAAAATGGTAAATTTTCAAATTTTACTGGTATTCTGTTGACACAGACATGTTTCACCTGTCCCACATGAACGTTGTTGATTTTTTGCCGATTTGGCAACTTCGGCGGCCATTTTACAAAAAATAGCGCGTCATATAAAAATTCTGAGTTGACCATTGAACTCGACATACTAAATTTACTTGAGGAACCAATTTTCATTGAGTTCCGACAATGTTGAATTTTTGCCGATTTGGCGACTTTGGTGGCCATTTTTAAAAAAATGGCGGGTCGTATAAAAAATCTGAGTGTACCGTTGAACTCGGCATACCAAATTTACTTTTAGAACCTATTTTCGTTGAATTATGACAATGTTGAATTTTTGCCCATTTGGCAACTTTGGCGGCCATTTTACAAAAAATGGCGCGTCGTATAAAAATTCTGAGTTGACCATTGGACTCGGCATACCAAATTTACTGTTAAAACCCATTTTCGTTGAAATCCGACAAACTTGAATTTTTGGCGATTCGGCGGCCATTTTGAAAATGGCGGCCGGTTCGCGCGCGATTTTTTGCCAAAAATAAATCAAGACCACTATGCTGAACCTACATACCAAGTTTCATCGAAATCCATCTGGCGGTTCTCCGGGAACTGCATTTTGGCGGGAAAACTTAAATGGCGGCCATTTTGAAAGTGGCGGCCATCTTGGAAATTCCGAAAGATGATTGCACATCTAGCCAATAGGGTCTAACATCCTACCAAGTTTCAAATTGATCCCATTTACGGTTTCTGAGAAAAGTGTCGGAAATCTCTACGGGGAAACCAGAAGAAGAATAATAATAATAATAAGAAACAGAGTAAAAACAATAAGTCTCCAAACTTCGTTTGGGAGACTTAATAATAATAATAATAATTAAACATGATTGTGTTGGGATGCCAACACAGAAGTCGCCCAAATCCCCATGGATAGTATTCCATGCAAATCAGTACAGCTGTACATCAAAATACGTCTAGAAATCAAATTTCGTTGAAATCGGACAAAGTTGACGTTTTCGGGGGGGCGGGTGTGGTAAAACGGCGGCCATTTTAAAATGGCGGCTTTCGCATCAAATTTGTTTTCGCCACACTGCTCAGCATGGTTAACTCTACCAGTGTACCAATTTTCATTAAAATCCATCCACCCATCTCCGAGATCTGAGAGGGGGCCAAAAATCTTTAATGGCGGCCATTTTGAAAATGACGGCCATTTTGAAAATTTCAAAAGTGGATGGCACACCTCTGAGTGACCCTCCACCCACCTCAGCAGGTTTTATCTTGACAGTACATCAAAATACGTCTAGAAATCAAATTTCGTTGAAATCGGACAAAGTTGACATTTTTGGGGGGCGGGTGTGATAAAATGGCGGCGATTTTAAAATGGCGGCATTCGCATCAAATTTTTTTTCGCCACACTGCTCAGGATGGTTAACTCTACCAGTGTACCAATTTTCATTAAAATCCATCCACCCATCTCCGAGATCTGAGAGGTCGCCAAAAATCTTTAATGGCGGCCATTTTGAAAATGGCGGCCATTTTGATAATTTCAAAAGTGGATGGCACACCTCTGAGTGACCCTCCACCCACCTCAGCAGGTTCAGTACATCAAAATACGTCTAGAAATCAAATTTCGTTGAAATCGGACAAAGTTGACATTTCTGGGGGGCGGGTGTGATAAAATGGCGGCGATTTTAAAATGGCGACGTTCGCATCAAATTTTTTTTCGCCACACTGCTCAGGATGGTTAACTCTACCAGTGTACCAATTTTCATTAAAATCCATCCAGCCATCTCCGAGATCTGAGAGGGGGCCAAAAATCTTTAACGGCGGCCATTTTGAAAATTTCAAAAGTGGATGGCACACCTCTGAGTGACCCTCCACCCACCTCAGCAGGTTTTATCTTGATTGGTCAAAGCGTTTTCAAAAAATGTGTCGGACAAGTTGGCGATTAAGAAAAATGTGTGGAAAAGAATAATAATAATAATAATAATAATAATAATAATTAAACATGATTGTGTTGGGATGCCAACACAGAAGTCGCCCAAATCCCCATGGATAGTATTCCATGCAAATCAGTACAGCTGTACATCAAAATACGTCTAGAAATCAAATTTCGTTGAAATCGGACAAAGTTGACGTTTTCGGGGGGGCGGGTGTGGTAAAACGGCGGCCATTTTAAAATGGCGGCTTTCGCATCAAATTTGTTTTCGCCACACTGCTCAGCATGGTTAACTCTACCAGTGTACCAATTTTCATTAAAATCCATCCACCCATCTCCGAGATCTGAGAGGGGGCCAAAAATCTTTAATGGCGGCCATTTTGAAAATGACGGCCATTTTGAAAATTTCAAAAGTGGATGGCACACCTCTGAGTGACCCTCCACCCACCTCAGCAGGTTTTATCTTGACAGTACATCAAAATACGTCTAGAAATCAAATTTCGTTGAAATCGGACAAAGTTGACATTTTTGGGGGGCGGGTGTGATAAAATGGCGGCGATTTTAAAATGGCGGCATTCGCATCAAATTTTTTTTCGCCACACTGCTCAGGATGGTTAACTCTACCAGTGTACCAATTTTCATTAAAATCCATCCACCCATCTCCGAGATCTGAGAGGTCGCCAAAAATCTTTAATGGCGGCCATTTTGAAAATGGCGGCCATTTTGAAAATTTCAAAAGTGAATGGCACACCTCTGAGTGACCCTCCACCCACCTCACCAGGTTTTATCTTGATTGGTCAAAGCGTTTTCACAAAATGTGTCGGACAAGTTCATGATTAAGAAAAATGTGTGGAAAAGAATAATAATAATAATAATTAAAATTTACGTTTCGCGAAACGTGAAGTCTCCCAAACGAAGTTACTGATAGTCCTGTGCAGACTGTGAATCACCTTATATTTGACTTTACAGGTTGCTATTCACCTATTTTACAAAAAATAGCGCGTCATATAAAAATTCTGAGTTGACCATTGAACTCGACATACTAAATTTACTTTAGGAACCAATTTTCATTGAGTTCCGACAATGTTGAATTTTTGCCGATTTGGCGACTTTGGTGGCCATTTTTAAAAAAATGGCGGGTCGTATAAAAAATCTGAGTGTACCGTTGAACTCGGCATACCAAGTTTACTTTTAGAACCTATTTTCGTTGAATTATGACAATGTTGAATTTTTGCCCATTTGGCAACTTTGGCGGCCATTTTACAAAAAATGGCGCGTCGTATAAAAATTCTGAGTTGACCATTGGACTCGGCATACCAAATTTACTGTTAAAACCCATTTTCGTTGAAATCCGACAAACTTGAATTTTTGGCGATTCGGCGGCCATTTTGAAAATGGCGGCCGGTTCGCGCGCGATTTTTTGCCAAAAATAAATCAAGACCACTATGCTGAACCTACATACCAAGTTTCATCGAAATCCATCTGGCGGTTCTCCGGGAACTGCATTTTGGCGGGAAAACTTAAATGGCGGCCATTTTGAAAGTGGCGGCCATCTTGGAAATTCCGAAAGATGATTGCACATCTAGCCAATAGGGTCTAACATCCTACCAAGTTTCAAATTGATCCCATTTACGGTTTCTGAGAAAAGTGTCGGAATTCTCTACGGGGAAACCAGAAGAAGAATAATAATAATAAGAAACAGAGTAAAAACAATAAGTCTCCAAACTTCGTTTGGGAGACTTAATTAAAATTTACGTTTCGCGAAACGTGAAGTCTCCCAAACGAAGTTACTGATAGTCCTGTGCAGCCTGTGCGGCCATTTTACAAAAAATAGCGCGTCATATAAAAATTCTGAGTTGACCATTGAACTCGACATACTAAATTTACTTTAGGAACCAATTTTCATTGAGTTCCGACAATGTTGAATTTTTGCCGATTTGGCGACTTTGGTGGCCATTTTTAAAAAAATGGCGGGTCGTATAAAAAATCTGAGTGTACCGTTGAACTCGGCATACCAAATTTACTTTTAGAACCTATTTTCGTTGAATTATGACAATGTTGAATTTTTGCCCATTTGGCAACTTTGGAGGCCATTTTACAAAAAATGGCGCGTCGTATAAAAATTCTGAGTTGACCATTGGACTCGGCATACCAAATTTACTGTTAAAACCCATTTTCGTTGAAATCCGACAAACTTGAATTTTTGGCGATTCGGCGGCCATTTTGAAAATGGCGGCCGGTTCGCGCGCGATTTTTTGCCAAAAATAAAATCAAGACCACTATGCTGAACCTACATACCAAGTTTCATCGAAATCCATCTGGCGGTTCTCCGGGAACTGCATTTTGGCGGGAAAACTTAAATGGCGGCCATTTTGAAAGTGGCGGCCATCTTGGAAATTCCGAAAGATGATTGCACATCTAGCCAATAGGGTCTAACATCCTACCAAGTTTCAAATTGATCCCATTTACGGTTTCTGAGAAAAGTGTCGGAAATCTCTACGGGGAAACCAGAAGAATAATAATAATAATAATAAGAAACAGAGTAAAAACAATAAGTCTCCAAACTTCGTTTGGGAGACTTAATTAAAATTTACGTTTCGCGAAACGTGAAGTCTCCCAAACGAAGTTACTGATAGTCCTGTGCAGCCTGTGGCGGGTCGTATAAAAAATCTGAGTGTACCGTTGAACTCGGCATACCAAATTTACTTTTAGAACCTATTTTCGTTGAATTATGACAATGTTGAATTTTTGCCCATTTGGCAACTTTGGCGGCCATTTTACAAAAAATGGCGCGTCGTATAAAAATTCTGAGTTGACCATTGGACTCGGCATACCAAATTTACTGTTAAAACCCATTTTCGTTGAAATCCGACAAACTTGAATTTTTGTCGATTCGGCGGCCATTTTGAAAATGGCGGCCGGTTCGCGCGCGATTTTTTGCCAAAAATAAATCAAGACCACTATGCTGAACCTATATACCAAGTTTCATCGAAATCCATCTGGCGGTTCTCCGGGAACTGCATTTTGGCGGGAAAACTTAAATGGCGGCCATTTTGAAAGTGGCGGCCATCTTGGAAATTCCGAAAGATGATTGCACATCTAGCCAATAGGGTCTAACATCCTACCAAGTTTCAAATTGATCCCATTTACGGTTTCTGAGAAAAGTGTCGGAAATCTCTACGGGGAAACCAGAAGAAGAATAATAATAATAATAAGAAACAGAGTAAAAACAATAAGTCTCCAAACTTCGTTTGGGAGACTTAATAATAATAATAAGAAACGGAGTAAAAACAATAAGTCGCCCGACACTTCGTGGTCGGCGACTTAATAATAAGAAACGGAGTAAAAACAATAAGTCGAACCCCCATTGCCACTATAATCCCCATGGATAGTATTTCATTCAAATCAGTACATTAAAATATGCCTAGAAATCAAATTTTGTTGAAATCGGACAAAGTTGACTTTTTCCTGCAGTAAAATGGCCGCTATTTTGAAACCGGAAGTCGGACAAAACATTTTTAAATAGTGGCACACTTAGGGTATCATAAGCTACCTGTATACCAAATTTCGTCTAAATCGGATGACGTTTAAATTTTTACATTTTTAGGGGGGTGGTGTTCGGATGGCGGCCATTTTGAAATGTCGGCCGCGTCAAATTTTTTTTTGCAAAAATGCTCGGGATAGTTAGCTGTACCAGTATACCAATTTTCATTGAAATTGCTTTGGCAATTACTGAGATCTGACAACGGCCGTCATTTTTTTCAACGGCGGCCATTTTGAAAATGGCGGCCATGTTGAAAATTTCAAAAGTGGATTGCACAACTTCAGGTCACCCTTAACATGTTCCCAAAGTTTCATTTCGATCGGTTAAAAGATGAGCGAGAAAACGAGCGGACAACATTGCGAGGGGAAAACATAAGAAATATGAAAATAATAATAATAATTAAAATTTACGTTTCCCGAAACGTTGAAGTCGCCTCCCGTTCCGCACTTTTGACCGAGTAGAGGGAACTAAAAGTCAAGAGCACAACTTCATAACATGAGCTTTCAGTTGGCCAAGTTTCATTTCGATCGGTTAAAAGATGAGCGAGAAAACGAGCAAACTTTAAAACGGCAGCCATTTTGAAACCGGAAGTCGGACAAAAAATTTTTTTTGCAAAAATGCTCAGGATAGTTAGCTGTATCACTATACCAATTTTCATTGAAATTGCTCTGGCCATAACTGAGATCTGACAACGGCCGCCATTTTGTAAAACTTTAAAACGGCCGCCATTTTGAAACCGGAAGTCGGACAAAACATTTTTAAATAGTGGCACACTTAGGGTATCATAAGCTACCTGTATACCAAATTTCGTCTAAATCGGATGACGTTTAAATTTTTACATTTTTAGGGGGGTGGTGTTCGGATGGCGGCCATTTTGAAATGTCGGCCGCGTCAAATTTTTTTTTGCAAAAATGCTCGGGATAGTTAGCTGTACCAGTATACCAATTTTCATTGAAATTGCTTTGGCAATTACTGAGATCTGACAACGGCCATAATTTTTTTCAACGGCGGCCATTTTGAAAATGGCGGCCATTTTGAAAATTTCAAAAGTGGATTGCACAACTTCAGGTCACCCTTAACATGTTCCCAAAGTTTCATTTCGATCGGTTAAAAGATGAGCGAGAAAACGAGCGGACAACATTGCGAGGGGAAAACATAAGAAATATGAAAATAATAATAATAATAATAATAATAAGAAACGGAGTAAAAACAATAAGTCGCCCGACACTTCGTGGTCGGCGACTTAATAAGAAACGGAGTAAAAACAATAAGTCGCCCGACACTTCGTGGTCGGCGACTTAATTAAAATTTACGTTTCGCGAAACGTGAAGTCTCCCAAACGAAGTTACTGATAGTCCTGTGCAGCCTGTGAATCACCTTATATTTGACTTTACAGGTTGCTATTCACCTATTTTACAAAAAATAGCGCGTCATATAAAAATTCTGAGTTGACCATTGAACTCGACATACTAAATTTACTTTAGGAACCAATTTTCATTGAGTTCCGACAGTGTTGAATTTTTGCCGATTTGGCGACTTTGGTGGCCATTTTTAAAAAAATGGCGGGTCGTATAAAAAATCTGAGTGTACCGTTGAACTCGGCATACCAAATTTACTTTTAGAACCTATTTTCGTTGAATTATGACAATGTTGAATTTTTGCCCATTTGGCAACTTTGGCGGCCATTTTACAAAAAATGGCGCGTCGTATAAAAATTCTGAGTTGACCATTGGACTCGGCATACCAAATTTACTGTTAAAACCCATTTTCGTTGAAATCCGACAAACTTGAATTTTTGGCGATTCGGCGGCCATTTTGAAAATGGCGGCCGGTTCGCGCGCGATTTTTTGCCAAAAATAAATCAAGACCACTATGCTGAACCTACATACCAAGTTTCATCGAAATCCATCTGGCGGTTCTCCGGGAACTGCATTTTGGCGGGAAAACTTAAATGGCGGCCATTTTGAAAGTGGCGGCCATCTTGGAAATTCCGAAAGATGATTGCACATCTAGCCAATAGGGTCTAACATCCTACCAAGTTTCAAATTGATCCCATTTACGGTTTCTGAGAAAAGTGTCGGAAATCTCTACGGGGAAACCAGAAGAAGAATAATAATAATAACTAGAATTGCCATTGCGAGCAATAGCAGATGTCGCCCTGACATTTTTTTTATGATTTCATGTCAAAATACCACAGGAAAATAGTTTTCTTTAAAATCAGACAATGTGGCGGCCATCTTGGACAAAGTGGCCATTTTGCAATTTTTCGTCATGTGAATTCCAAAATCGATGATTCCATGTTGTTCCCCACATCAAATTATCTCTAGAAGTTGATTTTCATTGAATTCCGACAATGTTGTATTTTTTAACGTAACTCGGCCACCATTTTGAAATTTTTCGTAATATGAATTCCAAGATGTAATGGTGACGGTGCTTTGTGTAAAGTTTGATTGGAATCCATCAATGCATAGCAGAGAAATGGAGGCGACAAAAAACCTCCATTTCCCCATAGGCTTCTATGCATATGTAACGTGGCGGCCATCTTGGAAAAGGTGGCCATTTTGGAATTTTTTGATATGTGAATTCCAAGATGTAATGATGATGGTGCTTTGTGTAAAGTTTGATTGGAATCCATCAATGCATAGCAGAGAAATGGAGGTGACAAAAAACCTCCATTTCCCCATAGGCTTCTATGCAAACGTAACGGTTGTGGCTGCGGCCACACGGTGTGAAATTTTTTTTTCAAACTTTCCTGTCTTCTTGAGGTTGATGAGGTCCAACTTCCTATAAAAAAACTTTGGAATATCTCAAACCATGGTGAAGCTATTGTAGAAAAATCATTTTCCCATAGGCCCCATGTTAAATCTATTTTTAGCCATGGCGGCCATCTTGTTTTTCCGTTCCGCCCCAAAATCATCTCAAACCTGTATCTCATTATGGTCTTCCATCATACCAAGTTTGGTCCCTCTGTGCTTCTAGGTTTCCGAAAAATTAAGGAAAATGCCCAAAATCACTCATGCATAACTTTCTGGTTTCCATGGAGATGGTTCCACATATCACCATTTTTAAAGTTGATTGCACAACTTCAGATAGTGGTTCTACTTTATGCCATGTGATGTTCTAATCCAATCAGCCATCTCTGAGTTATCAGCCGGACAAAAAGTGAGGAAGAATAATAATAATAATAATTAAAATTTACGTTTCGCGAAACGTGAAGTCTCCCAAACGAAGTTACTGATAGTCCTGTGCAGCCTGTGAATCACCTTATATTTGACTTTACAGGTTGCTATTCACCTAGATTTCAAATTCTAATAAAATTGAAAAAAATGGTAAATTTTCAAATTTTACTGGTATTCTGTTGACACAGACAGATTGCACCATTCAACTCGCCATAACAAATTTACTTTAAGAACCCAATTTCATTGAATTCCAACGTTGTTGATTTTTTGCCGATTTGGCAACTTCGGCGGCCATTTTACAAAAAATAGCGCGTCATATAAAAATTCTGAGTTGACCATTGAACTCGACATACTAAATTTACTTTAGGAACCAATTTTCATTGAGTTCCGACAATGTTGAATTTTTGCCGATTTGGCGACTTTGGTGGCCATTTTAAAAAAAATGGCGGGTCGTATAAAAAATCTGAGTGTACCGTTGAACTCGGCATACCAAATTTACTTTTAGAACCTATTTTCGTTGAATTATGACAATGTTGAATTTTTGCCCATTTGGCAACTTTGGCGGCCATTTTACAAAAAATGGCGCGTCGTATAAAAATTCTGAGTTGACCATTGGACTCGGCATACCAAATTTACTGTTAAAACCCATTTTCGTTGAAATCCGACAAACTTGAATTTTTGGCGATTCGGCGGCCATTTTGAAAATGGCGGCCGGTTCGCGCGCGATTTTTTGCCAAAAATAAATCAAGACCACTATGCTGAACCTACATACCAAGTTTCATCGAAATCCATCTGGCGGTTCTCCGGGAACTGCATTTTGGCGGGAAAACTTAAATGGCGGCCATTTTGAAAGTGGCGGCCATCTTGGAAATTCCGAAAGATGATTGCACATCTAGCCAATAGGGTCTAACATCCTACCAAGTTTCAAATTGATCCCATTTACGGTTTCTGAGAAAAGTGTCGGAAATCTCTACGGGGAAACCAGAAGAAGAATAATAATAATAATAAGAAACAGAGTAAAAACAATAAGTCTCCAAACTTCGTTTGGGAGACTTAATAATAGTGAAAAAGAAACAATAGAATAACAATATGTCGCCCCGACAAAGTCTGGGGCGACATAATTAAAATTTACGTTTCGCGAAACGTGAAGTCTCCCAAACGAAGTTACTGATAGTCCTGTGCAGCCATTTTACAAAAAATAGCGCGTCATATAAAAATTCTGAGTTGACCATTGAACTCGACATACTAAATTTACTTTAGGAACCAATTTTCATTGAGTTCCGACAATGTTGAATTTTTGCCGATTTGGCGACTTTGGTGGCCATTTTTAAAAAAATGGCGGGTCGTATAAAAAATCTGAGTGTACCGTTGAACTCGGCATACCAAATTTACTTTTAGAACCTATTTTCGTTGAATTATGACAATGTTGAATTTTTGCCCATTTGGCAACTTTGGCGGCCATTTTACAAAAAATGGCGCGTCGTATAAAAATTCTGAGTTGACCATTGGACTCGGCATACCAAATTTACTGTTAAAACCCATTTTCGTTGAAATCCGACAAACTTGAATTTTTGGCGATTCGGCGGCCATTTTGAAAATGGCGGCCGGTTCGCGCGCGATTTTTTGCCAAAAATAAATCAAGACCACTATGCTGAACCTACATACCAAGTTTCATCGAAATCCATCTGGCGGTTCTCCGGGAACTGCATTTTGGCGGGAAAACTTAAATGGCGGCCATTTTGAAAGTGGCGGCCATCTTGGAAATTCCGAAAGATGATTGCACATCTAGCCAATAGGGTCTAACATCCTACCAAGTTTCAAATTGATCCCATTTACGGTTTCTGAGAAAAGTGTCGGAAATCTCTACGGGGAAACCAGAAGAAGAATAATAATAATAATTAAAATTTACGTTTCGCGAAACGTGAAGTCTCCCAAACGAAGTTACTGATAGTCCTGTGCAGCCTGTGAATCACCTTATATTTGACTTTACAGGTTGCTATTACTATATTGTTAGTACACAGTGACATATAAAGGAAAATAATATTGGTACGGTTCAAGAAAAAAAAATTTGAATATGCATTTTTTTCTAGTATTACGAAAATCATTGGTACGGGCGGAACCATACCAACCGTACTGGTTCCTATGCCCATGGTACATATTCCTCCTTAATTATGCCTGTGACCAATTACCCAATTAAATTTGAGGAGACTTGTGAACAATCTCAAACTAAAAGTTTCACAAGGCAGACATAGCCATTATTCTGTCATTTTCGATTTATAAATAAAAAGGGCAATGTGTTACTTACCATCATGGATTTGATCTTCAGGATAAAAATTATAAACTGTCTGTCTACCTAGGTGTACAATATTTTAGGTGTGTAGATTTAATTTATGATTTTTACACACTGATTAGCAGATGAGTGATTTAATATCATTCAATTTGTCTTATAAGAATAAGAGAATGCTTGGATAAGAGGTTGGAGATGTTAATGTTATATAGATATTTAGAAAATTAAGGCATGGAACTAACAAATTAATAAAACAGCAACCACTTTTAAATTTTTTTAATTCACAAAACTTTGCAAACATTTTCTTATCATTTTAAGATAATATTCTTTGTAACCTGAGAAAAAATAACCAAGCAACTTTAATGACCCAATTGCGTTGAATGCCAACGATGCTGAATTTTTGCAGATTCGGCAACTTTGGCGAATAAATGTTGTGCTAGGGACAGAGAATATATATCTGGTTTAATGAAGGGGATTTCAACCTTTTTCAAGTTATAATTAAGTTTATAACATTCAGAGGGCTTAATAATAATAAGAAGGGGCAAACGAAGAAATAGTGTAAGAAAATTCTGCTTGCACCATTCAACTCGCCATAACAAATTTACTTTAAGAACCCAATTTCATTGAATTCCAACGTTGTTGATTTTTTGCCGATTTGGCAACTTCGGCGGCCATTTTACAAAAAATAGCGCGTCATATAAAAATTCTGAGTTGACCATTGAACTCGACATACTAAATTTACTTTAGGAACCAATTTTCATTGAGTTCCGACAATGTTGATTTTTTGCCGATTTGGCGACTTTGGTGGCCATTTTTAAAAAAATGGCAGGTCGTATAAAAAATCTGATTGTACCGTTGAACTCGGCATACCAAATTTACTTTTAGAACCTATTTTCGTTGAATTATGACAATGTTGAATTTTTGCCCATTTGGCAACTTTGGCGGCCATTTTACAAAAAATGGCGCGTCGTATAAAAATTCTGAGTTGACCATTGGACTCGGCATACCAAATTTACTGTTAAAACCCATTTTCGTTGAAATCCGACAAACTTGAATTTTTGGCGATTCGGCGGCCATTTTGAAAATGGCGGCCGGTTCGCGCGCGATTTTTTGCCAAAAATAAATCAAGACCACTATGCTGAACCTACATACCAAGTTTCATCGAAATCCATCTGGCGGTTCTCCGGGAACTGCATTTTGGCGGGAAAACTTAAATGGCGGCCATTTTGAAAGTGGCGGCCATCTTGGAAATTCCGAAAGATGATTGCACATCTAGCCAATAGGGTCTAACATCCTACCAAGTTTCAAATTGATCCCATTTACGGTTTCTGAGAAAAGTGTCGGAAATCTCTACGGGGAAACCAGAAGAAGAATAATAATAATAATAATAAGAAACAGAGTAAAAACAATAAGTCTCCAAACTTCGTTTGGGAGACTTAATAATTAAAATTTACGTTTCGCGAAACGTGAAGTCTCCCAAACGAAGTTACTGATAGTCCTGTGCAGCCTGTGAATCACCTTATATTTGACTTTACAGGTTGCTATTCACCTAGATTTCAAATTCTAATAAAATTGAAAAAAATGGTAAATTTTCAAATTTTACTGGTATTCTGTTGACACAGACAGATTGCACCATTCAACTCGCCATAACAAATTTACTTTAAGAACCCAATTTCATTGAATTCCAACGTTGTTGATTTTTTGCCGATTTGGCAACTTCGGCGGCCATTTTACAAAAAATAGCGCGTCATATAAAAATTCTGAGTTGACCATTGAACTCGACATACTAAATTTACTTTAGGAACCAATTTTCATTGAGTTCCGACAATGTTGAATTTTTGCCGATTTGGCGACTTTGGTGGCCATTTTTAAAAAAATGGCGGGTCGTATAAAAAATCTGATTGTACCGTTGAACTCGGCATACCAAATTTACTTTTAGAACCTATTTTCGTTGAATTATGACAATGTTGAATTTTTGCCCATTTGGCAACTTTGGCGGCCATTTTACAAAAAATGGCGCGTCGTATAAAAATTCTGAGTTGACCATTGGACTCGGCATACCAAATTTACTGTTAAAACCCATTTTCGTTGAAATCCGACAAACTTGAATTTTTGGCGATTCGGCGGCCATTTTGAAAATGGCGGCCGGTTCGCGCGCGATTTTTTGCCAAAAATAAATCAAGACCACTATGCTGAACCTACATACCAAGTTTCATCGAAATCCATCTGGCGGTTCTCCGGGAACTGCATTTTGGCGGAAAAACTTAAATGGCGGCCATTTTGAAAGTGGCGGCCATCTTGGAAATTCCGAAAGATGATTGCACATCTAGCCAATAGGGTCTAACATCCTACCAAGTTTCAAATTGATCCCATTTACGGTTTCTGAGAAAAGTGTCGGAAATCTCTACGGGGAAACCAGAAGAAGAATAATAATAATAATAAGAAACAGAGTAAAAACAATAAGTCTCCAAACTTCGTTTGGGAGACTTAATAAGAAACAGAGTAAAAACAATAAGTCTCCAAACTTCGTTTGGGAGACTTAATTAAAATTTACGTTTCGCGAAACGTGAAGTCTCCCAAACGAAGTTACTGATAGTCCTGTGCAGCCATTTTACAAAAAATAGCGCGTCATATAAAAATTCTGAGTTGACCATTGAACTCGACATACTAAATTTACTTTAGGAACCAATTTTCATTGAGTTCCGACAATGTTGAATTTTTGCCGATTTGGCGACTTTGGTGGCCATTTTAAAAAAAATGGCGGGTCGTATAAAAAATCTGAGTGTACCGTTGAACTCGGCATACCAAATTTACTTTTAGAACCTATTTTCGTTGAATTATGACAATGTTGAATTTTTGCCCATTTGGCAACTTTGGCGGCCATTTTACAAAAAATGGCGCGTCTTATAAAAATTCTGAGTTGACCATTGGACTCGGCATACCAAATTTACTGTTAAAACCCATTTTCGTTGAAATCCGACAAACTTGAATTTTTGGCGATTCGGCGGCCATTTTGAAAATGGCGGCCGGTTCGCGCGCGATTTTTTGCCAAAAATAAATCAAGACCACTATGCTGAACCTACATACCAAGTTTCATCGAAATCCATCTGGCGGTTCTCCGGGAACTGCATTTTGGCGGGAAAACTTAAATGGCGGCCATTTTGAAAGTGGCGGCCATCTTGGAAATTCCGAAAGATGATTGCACATCTAGCCAATAGGGTCTAACATCCTACCAAGTTTCAAATTGATCCCATTTACGGTTTCTGAGAAAAGTGTCGGAAATCTCTACGGGGAAACCAGAAGAAGAATAATAATAAATATAGGTTCAATCGTTCTAAAGAACGATTAATAGGCTTTCCACTTCAAAAGAAGACCTTAAATAAATGACCTTGAATCCAAAAAGCTAAGAAACATACGTAATTTGTCTATAGCAATTAATAAGAACAAAAATTATGAAAAAACTATTTAGATATCTTTAAAAATAAGAAAGGTCATTAAATAAGACGTTAGAAAACTTGAATGACCTTGACAACTGATCTTTTAATCTACGTAAATATTACTTATAGACAATAGCATTAAAAGAAGAAGCCATTCAAAATACATAGTACCATGAAAAAGATTTAAAAATGACTTTGACCTTGACTTTTACAGCATGACCTTGACCATGCTGAAGGTCAACAGTGATTAACATTGAAGATTCTATGCCAATATCTCTTAAAGTCATTAAGATATGACTACTTATAATATATACAAAAAATTAGAAAATGACCTTGACCTTTGACCTTGTATTGTTTTCAAGGTCAAGGGTCCTAATGATCCAGAGTGAAGACCCCATGCCTCTACTATCAATAGTTGATAAGTAATTAATGAAAAACTAATTATCAATGGTTGTAATGGGGGATAACTCCTATAACATGAAGCCGGATCCTTTCCCTCTTAATAGAAAAAAGTTGCGCCTTTATGAGGCCAACATTTTATCCATTATAACTTATAGCCTATCTTTTAACGTTTCAAAGTAATAGCGATGACAAGACAATGCCAAAATTTCAAACGTGACCTTGACCTTTGACCTTGTGTCCATTTTCAAGGTCAAGGTCAATGATGACCAATGATATAAGGTTTCATATATATATATCTGTTATAGTTACTGAGATATAGTGATATAATGAAATTCACGATACATTTTATTGGTCTAGGGGAGATAACTCTTATAAAAATGTCAAATAAAAAAAGTGACGATTCAAGATCTCAATATGATACACATTTTGGTAAAGGTTTCAGTTCTCTATCTATTATAGTAAAGGAGGAGATCTGCACACAACCAAGGGTCAAAAATTAGAACATGACCTTGACCTTTGACCTTGTGACCTTTTTCAAGGTCAAGGTCAATGATGACCAACTGTGAAATATCTAGTCTATATCACCTCTGGTTCATGAGTTACAATGGTACAAATTTTACTTCCAATAAATAAGGGGAAATAACTCCTATAAGAAGGTGAAAAATTCTTTAATGTGATATGTTATAAAGTGTCGCAATCCTTAGCTGAACATTTTGCAACACTTTTCATTGCGAAATCTTTTACGATTTCATAGTTTATCTGCACACAAGCTTTTTATGACAGGGGAAATAACTCTGTAAAGAAAAAGTGTTCGGTGTCACAGGGTTAACTGCGAAAGCGTAATGTCTCATACATCCATAGTACAAAATATCTTTACGACATGTCGCGAAACAAAATTTATAATGGGATAACAAAACTTGGCGGAAAAAAAATAAGAATAAATATAAGTTCATTGGTTCTACCGAACAAATGAGAGGCTTTCCACTTATTGCATAAATGACCTTGACATTGACTTTGGCTATATGGAAATTGAATCTTCTTTTCAAAATAAACAAAAGAAAGAAAAACCATTCGTATATCTTTTGAAATAAAAAGGTAAAAAAATAGGACGTTAATTGTGATAAATGACCTTGACTACCAAGTGTTTGATATTTGCATATTCAATGCTTTAAAAACAAATCATTTACTTGTATTTACCATTTTATATACACGAAAAAGCAGAATTTCCAAAAATTATTATTTGACCTTGACTGCTGTCAATATGACCTTGACCATGCTGAGGGTCAATAAAGGACCAACAGTGAAGATCCTTTGTCAATATGTCTTATAATTATGAAGAAATGCGTATTTATCATAAATACCCAAATTTATAAGATGACCTTGACCTTTTACCTTGTTTCTATTTTCAAGGTCAAGGGTCATAATGGTCTTTGGTGAAGTCCCCATGCCTCTACTATCAATAGTTAATAAGTTATCAATGAAAAAGTAAATATCAATGGTTGTAATGGGAGATAACTCCTATAAGATGAAGTCAAATCCTTTTACTTTAAATAGAAAAAAGTTGCGCATTTATGAGGCCGACATTTTATCCGTTATAAGTTATAAGCTATCTTTTACCGTTTCAAAGAAATAGCGATGACAAGATAATATCAAAATTTCAAACGTGACCTTGACCTTTGACCTTGTGTCCATTTTCAAGGTCAAGGTCAATGATGACTAATGATATAAGGTTTCATATAAATATCTGTCATAGTTACTGAGATAACGCTATATACACTATATTTAATTGATCCAGGGGAGATAACTCTTTCAAAAGTCAAATCATTTATAGTGACCTTTCAAGACCTTAATATGATACACATTTTGGTAAAAGATTTATTTCTGTATCTCTTATGGTTCAGGAGGAGAATCGCACACACCACAGTGTCAAAATTTAGAATGTGACCTTGACCTTTGACCTTGTGACCTTTTTCAAGGTCAAGGTCAATGATGACCAACTGTGAAATATCTAGTCACTGTCATCTCTGGTTCATGAGTTACTATGGTACAAAATGTACTTCCAATAAATAAGGGGAAATAACTCCTACAAGGAGTCGTCAAAATACTTTGCGCGATATGTAACAAATTGTCGCGATTAATAGCTGAGCATTTTGCAACAACTTTCATTGCGAAATCTTTTACGGTTTAAAAGTTTATCTGCACACAAGATTTTTATGACAGGGGAAATAACTCCGTAAAGAAAAAGTGTTCGGTGTGACAGGGTTAACTGCGAAAGCGTAATGTCTCATACATTCATAGTACAAAATGTCTTTACGACATGTCGCGAAACAAAATTTATAATGGGAAAGGAAAAACCTTGGCGGAAGAATAATAAGAATAATAAGAAACAGACAAAATGCAATAAGTCTTTCCACTGGAAAGTGGAAAGCCTTAATAATTAAAGTTCCTTTCTTCCTTCGGAAGAAAAAATCATGTTTTCCACATCAAGCGACATTTTTCACACCGCAGCGTAAAAAAAAAAAATGTTTTTTTTCTATATAAAAGTACATAACTGCACAAAATATACGTGAAACGTAGCAGAAAACTATGCAAAAATTACTCGTCACATCCTAGTATCGAACTCAGGATGTCAGTATTGCCAGCCCAGCGCTGTATCCACTGCGCCACGGAAGCTTGTTGATGACATATCATATTTTGACGTATATATATCTACTATGTGTTTTCTACATTTAAAATACAAAGACATTTTATATTGTTTTCGTGTATTTACCAATGAAATAAATAAGAAAGAGAGAAAATTCTATGATTTTTATTTATGAAACACACATAGAACGCTTTGATCTGAGTGGTCAGCGTCTGATGTCACGTGACCAGGCGATATATATTATCGTGGACTTAGTTTTAATCAGTTCACTTGGGGGGCTGACGCTGGACAGATAACATGGATATATTACATATGATCGCGATATACATATAAGTATCATCAAAATTACGTTTCGCGACGTCAACAGTGATGCTATTTTGACAGTTTAATTCAAAGGAATGTTACTTTCAATTCATTGTAATAGGGAAACCGTTTCTTTGTTCGGTAAAATACAGCAGTCGTGCTTACCGGACGACACTCGATGTCATTTCAAAATAAATGCTCAAGTAGAAAAAATGTTTGTTTCAGCTAGAACAACTCATGAAGACATAATTCAGATGTATATTTTAAGGATTTATCAATGCACAAACATTCAACCGCTGAAATCTAGGGGGTACCGATGGTGCCTCGACATTTGATTTTTTCTGCCGATTTTCGATTTTGTTGACATTTATGCACATCCGAGATACTTGGTTGGGGTAAAATCGACATTCTCAATCGATTGGCGCCATTTTCGAAAGGCTAGGATTTATGGTTTTTCTGAAAATCGCGATTTTTGCATAAAAAACCTATCTTCAACTTTCATGACCTGGAAATTTTTTTATCGTTCGTCAGAATGATTTCTACTGTAGCGACAATTCAATGACATCGATCCCCGAACTATTTGGCGAACTACTAGCAAGCTAAAAAAACAAAGCGAATCCAAAGGTACAAAAATTCACATGTCGCTGTACTGAAACCCAGGTGACCTTGACCTTTGACCTTGTGACCTTGGGCAAGGTCAAGGTGAAAGTTGACATTTTACCTATTACAAGTTATTGCCTATCTTTTACCGTTTCAAGGGAATAGCGATGGCGAGACAATGTCAAAATTTCAAACGTGACCTTGACCTTTGACCTTGTGTCCATTTTCAAGGTCAAGGTCAATGATGACCAATGATATAAGGTTTCATGTATATATCTGTTATAGTTACTGAGATAACGCTATATACACTATATTTAATTGATCCAGGGGAGATAACTTTCAAAAGTCAAATCATTTATAGTGACCTTTCAAGACCTTAATATGATACACATTTTGGTAAAAGATTTATTTCTGTATCTCTTATGGTTCAGGAGGAGAATCGCACACACCACAGTGTCAAAATTTAGAATGTGACCTTGACCTTTGACATTGTGACCTTTTTCAAGGTCAAGGTCAATGATGACCATCTGTGAAATATCTAGTCTCTGTCATCTCTGGTTCATGAGTTACAATGGTACAAAATGTACTTCCAATAAATAAGGGGAAATAACTCCTACTAGGAGTCGTCAAAATACTTTGCGCGATATGTAATAAATTGTCGCGATCAATAGCTGAGCATTTTGCAACAACTTTCATTGCGAAATCTTTTACGGTTTCAAAGTTTATCTGCACACAAGATTTTTATGACAGGGGAAATAACTCCGTAAAGAAAAAGTGTTCGGTGTGACAGGGTTAACTGCGAAAGCGTAATGTCTCATACATTCATAGTACAAAATGTCTTTACGACATGTCGCGAAACAAAATTTATAATGGGAAAGGAAAAACCTTGGCGGAAGAATAATAAGAATAAATATAAGTTCATTGGTTCTACCGAACAAATGAGAGGCTTTCCACTTATTGCATAAATGACCTTGACATTGACTTTGGCTATATGGAAATTGAATCTTCTTTTCAAAATAAACAAAAGAAAGAAAAACCATTCGTATATCTTTTGAAATAAAAAAGGTAAAAAAATAGGACGTTAATTGAGATAAATGACTTTGACTACCAAGTGTTTGATTTTTGCATATTCAATGCTTAAAAAACAAATCATTTATTTGTATTTACCATTTTATATACACGAAAAAGCAGAATTTCCAAAAAATATTATTTGACCTTGACTGCTGTCAATATGACCTTGACCATGATGAGGGTCAATAAAGGACCAACAGTGAAGATCTTTTGTCAATATGTCTTATAATTTTGAAGAAATGCCTATTTATCATAAATACCCAAATTTATAAGATGACCTTGACCTTTTACCTTGTTTCTATTTTCAAGGTCAAGGGTCATAATGGTCTTTGGTGAAGTCCCCATGCCTCTACTATCAATAGTTAATAAGTTATCAATGGAAAAGTAAATATCAATGGTTGTAATGGGAGATAACTCCTATAAGATGAAGTCAAATCCTTTTACTTTAAATAGAAAAAAGTTGCGCATTTATGAGGCCGACATTTTATCCGTTATAAGTTATCAGCTATCTTTTACCGTTTCAAAGAAATAGCGATGACAAGATAATGTCAAAATTTCAAACGTGACCTTGACCTTTGACCTTGTGTCCATTTTCAAGGTCAAGGTCAATGATGACTAATGATATAAGGTTTCATATAAATATCTGTCATAGTTACTGAGATAACGCTATATACACTATATTTAATTGATCCAGGGGAGATAACTCTTTCAAAAGTCAAATCATTTATAGTGACCTTTCAAGACCTTAATATGATACACATTTTGGTAAAAGATTTATTTCTGTATCTCTTATGGTTCAGGAGGAGAATCGCACACACCACAGTGTCAAAATTTAGAATGTGACCTTGACCTTTGACATTGTGACCTTTTTCAAGGTCAAGGTCAATGATGACCATCTGTGAAATATCTAGTCTCTGTCATCTCTGGTTCATGAGTTACAATGGTACAAAATGTACTTCCAATAAATAAGGGGAAATAACTCCTACTAGGAGTCGTCAAAATACTTTGCGCGATATGTAATAAATTGTCGCGATCAATAGCTGAGCATTTTGCAACAACTTTCATTGCGAAATCTTTTACGGTTTCAAAGTTTATCTGCACACAAGATTTTTATGACAGGGGAAATAACTCCGTAAAGAAAAAGTGTTCGGTGTGACAGGGTTAACTGCGAAAGCGTAATGTCTCATACATTCATAGTACAAAATGTCTTTACGACATGTCGCGAAACAAAATTTATAATGGGAAAGGAAAAACCTTGGCGGAAGAATAATAAGAATAAATATAAGTTCATTGGTTCTACCGAACAAATGAGAGGCTTTCCACTTATTGCATAAATGACCTTGACATTGACTTTGGCTATATGGAAATTGAATCTTCTTTTCAAAATAAACAAAAGAAAGAAAAACCATTCGTATATCTTTTGAAATAAAAAAGGTAAAAAAATAGGACGTTAATTGAGATAAATGACTTTGACTACCAAGTGTTTGATTTTTGCATATTCAATGCTTAAAAAACAAATCATTTATTTGTATTTACCATTTTATATACACGAAAAAGCAGAATTTCCAAAAAATATTATTTGACCTTGACTGCTGTCAATATGACCTTGACCATGATGAGGGTCAATAAAGGACCAACAGTGAAGATCTTTTGTCAATATGTCTTATAATTTTGAAGAAATGCCTATTTATCATAAATACCCAAATTTATAAGATGACCTTGACCTTTTACCTTGTTTCTATTTTCAAGGTCAAGGGTCATAATGGTCTTTGGTGAAGTCCCCATGCCTCTACTATCAATAGTTAATAAGTTATCAATGGAAAAGTAAATATCAATGGTTGTAATGGGAGATAACTCCTATAAGATGAAGTCAAATCCTTTTACTTTAAATAGAAAAAAGTTGCGCATTTATGAGGCCGACATTTTATCCGTTATAAGTTATCAGCTATCTTTTACCGTTTCAAAGAAATAGCGATGACAAGATAATGTCAAAATTTCAAACGTGACCTTGACCTTTGACCTTGTGTCCATTTTCAAGGTCAAGGTCAATGATGACTAATGATATAAGGTTTCATATAAATATCTGTCATAGTTACTGAGATAACGCTATATACACTATATTTAATTGATCCAGGGGAGATAACTCTTTCAAAAGTCAAATCATTTATAGTGACCTTTCAAGACCTTAATATGATACACATTTTGGTAAAAGATTTATTTCTGTATCTCTTATGGTTCAGGAGGAGAATCGCACACACCACAGTGTCAAAATTTAGAATGTGACCTTGACCTTTGACCTTGTGACCTTTTTCAAGGTCAAGATCAATGATGACCAACTGTGAAATATCTAGTCTATATCACCTCTGGTTCATGAGTTACAGTGGTACAAAATGTACTTCCAATAAATAAGGGGAAATAACTCCTACTAGGAGTCGTCAAAATACTTTGCGCGATATGTAACAAATTGTCGCGATCAATAGCTGAGCATTTTGCAACAACTTTCATTGCGAAATCTTTTACGGTTTCAAAGTTTATCTGCACACAAGATTTTTATGACAGGGGAAATAACTCCGTAAAGAAAAAGTGTTCGGTGTGACAGGGTTAACTGCGAAAGCGTAATGTCTCATACATTCATAGTACAAAATGTCTTTACGACATGTCGCGAAACAAAATTTATAATGGGAAAAGAAAAAACTTGGCGGAAGAATAATAAGAATAAATATAGGTTCAATCGTTCTACCGAACGATTAATAGGCTTTCCACTCTACGCAGCCAGAAAGAACCTATCTGTATTTAATGACATTGAATTCTGCATCTAAACATTATTTGTAATTTGTCTTTAAAAATTAACAAATTTGAAAGCAAAACTGTTTATATATTATTTAAAATAGGAAAGGTCAAATTGTAGAGCATAATGACCTTGACCTGACCTTCTTTATATGTAAATGGAATCTATTTCACACTATGAACAAATGAAAGAAAAAACATTCAAATAAGTTTTGAAATAAAAAAGGTCATAAAATATGACGTTCAGAGACTTTAATGACATTGACCACTGACCTTTTGATCTCTGCATATATTGTACATCAATAACTAAGCATTTATTAGGATAAACCACTTCATATACACGGAAAATGAAAAATTTAAAAAAAAATGTATTGACCTTGACCCTTAACAAGGTGACCTTGACCATGATGAAGGTCAAAAATAATCAACAGTGAAGATCTTATGTCAATATCTCTTGTAGTTTATGAGATATGGCTACTTATAATAAATTCCAAAAATCAGATGACCTTGACCTTTGACCTTGTATGTGTCTGCAATGTCAAGGTCATAAGGGTTTTTGGTGAAGACCCCATACCTCTACTATCAATAGTTAATGAGTTATGAATGAAAAATTAATAATCAATGTTTCGAATGGGAGATAACTCCTATAAAATGAAGTCAAATCCTTTCCCTTCAAATGTAACAAAGTTGCGCCTTTATTAGGCCAATATTTTACCCATTATAAGTTATTGCCTATCTTTTACTGTTTCAAAGATATAGCAATAACAAGACAATGTGAAAGTTTAGAACGTTACCTTGATCTTTGACCTTGTGTCCATTTTGAAGGTCGAGGTCATAAGGGTCTTTGGTGAAGACCCCATGCCTCTGCTGTCAATAGTTAATGAGTTATGAATGGAAAACTAATAATCAATGTTTCTAATGGGAGATAACTCCTATAAAACGAAGTCAAATCCTTTCCCTTCAAATGTGACAAAGTTGCGCCTTTATTAGGCCAACATTTTACCCATTATAAGTTATTGCCTATCTTTTACCCGTTTCAAAGATTTAGAAGGTGCATGATGTGCGATTGGTCAAAAAGCTTTTATTTTTACCGGGAGGAAATTAAAACATTACAAGTTGACAGGTTATGACTTTGCATTAAATAGTTTTTATTATTGTTTTGTATTATTTACCTCTGCATTATCATCTGAATACTAAAAGTTTAATATTCTCTGCATGTTGTGGAACGCATTGCTAGGAAAACATATATCTCCATTTATATATTCAATTCCAGTTAATATAGCACTAAAGGTAAAATACTCAATATTATTTTCATTGTTTAATTTAAAAACATAATTAACCACCAAATTTTATCAAACATATTGTTTTAGATGTGTTTTTATAGTAAATTTATTATTTGTAATACAAATATAGAAAAGTCTCGCAGGTGCATTTGTAAATTTGTTCATTTAACTGAGAAACAAGGGAAGTAACTTTTAATTTTGTTAAAGTCAGAAATAGTTTAACAAATAAATTTGAGTTATCTCTCTTTTTGTGGTTTTAAAGTAAATTTATGATAAGTATTTGTTTATTGTTCTGTATTATTTGCTAGAGATTGGCATTCTAAGAGAGACAACTTCTATAAACTGTTGATAAAACATGTCGCGACATGTCTTAATTTACTCGCAATTATTTAAAAAATGCCTCTACTATAAATAATTAATAAGTTATATACGAAAAACTAATAATCAGTTGTCTTAATGGAAGATAACTCCTATTAAATGAAGTCAAATCCTTTCCCTTCAAATGTGACAAAGTTGCGCCTTTATTAGACCAACATTTTACCCATTATAAGTTATTGCCTATCTTTTACCGTTTCAAAGATATAGCGATGTCAAGATAATGTAAAAATTTAGAACGTGACCTTGACCTTTGACCTTGTGTCCATTTTCAAGGTCAAGGTCAATGATGACCAATGGTCAAGTTACAAGTAAATATCTGTTATAGTTACTGAGATATCGCAATTGACATAATATTGTTTTGTTCCAGGGGAGATAACTCTTTCAAAAGCTCAATTTAAAAAAGTGACGATTCAAGATCTTAATAAGATCTAGCTTTTGTCAAGAGACCTTTATTTTCGTATCTGTTATGGTTAAGGAGGAGATCTGTACACAACACGAGGTCAAAATTTAGAATGTGACCTTGACCTTTGACCTTGTGATTTTTTTCATGGTCAAGGTCAATGATGACCAACTGTGAAATATCTAGTCTCTATCACCTCTGGTTCATGAGTTACATTGGTACAAAATGTACTTCCAATAAATAAGGGGAAATAACTCCTGCAAGGAGTCGTCAAAATACTTTGCGCGATATGTAACAAATTGTCGCGATCAATAGCTGACCATTTTGCAAAAACTTTCATTGCAAAATCTTTTACGGTTTCAAAGTTTATCTGTACACAAGCTTTTTTGTGACAGGGGAGATAACTCCGTAAAGTAAAAGTGTTCGGTGTGACAGGGTTAACTGCGAAAGCGTAATGTCTCATACATTCATAGTACAAAATGTCTTTACGACATGTCGCGAAACAAAATTTATAATGGGAAAAAACAGTTGGCGGAAAAAAAATAAGAATAATAATAATAAGAAACAGACTAATAACAGTAAGTCTTTCCACTGGAAAGTGGAAAGCCTTAATAAGAAACAGAAGAATAACAGTAAGGCATTCCACTCGGAAGTGGAAAGCCTTAATAATATAGGTTCATTTGTGACTTCGCCACAAATAATCATGGCTTACCACTTCCATCGACATTTTTTTCACAGCGGCGTAAAAAAAATTCAGTTTTTTTTGTTTTTTTCTATATAAAAATCCATAACTGCATAAAATATGCGTGAAACGTAGCAGAAAACCATGCAAAAATGGCCTGTCACATCCTAGTCTCGAACCGACGATGTCAGTATTGGAAGACAGAGATGTAACCACTGCGCCACGGAAGCTTGTTGTTGAAATGTCAAATTTTGACGTATATATACCTTCTATGTGTTTTCTACATTTAAAATACAAAGACATTTTATATTGTTTTCGTGTATTTACCAATGAAATAAATAAGAAAGACAGAAAATTCTTTGATTTTTATTTATGAAATACAAATAAAACGCATTGATTTGACTGGTGGAAACGACTAAAGTCACGTGACATTTCTATATATTATCACGGAGTTGTTTTTTTTTTTTTTTTTTTTTTTTTTTTGTTGAAAAGATGACTTTTCAGGACGTCAACAGTGATGCTATTTTGACAGTTTAATTCAAAGGAATGTTACTTTCAATTCATTGTAATAAGGAAACCGTTTCTTTGTTCGGTAAAATACTGCAGTCGTGCTTACCGGACGACACTCGATGGCATTTCAAAATAAATGCTCAAGTAGAAAAAATGTTTGTTTCAGCTAGAACAACTCATGAAGACATAATTCAGATGTATATTTTAAGGATTTATCAATGCACAAACATTCAACCGCTGAAATTTAGGGGCTACCGATGGGGCCTCGACATTTGATTTTTTCTGCCGATTTTCGATTTTGTTGACATTTATGCACATCCGAGATACTTGGTTGGGGTGAAATCGACATTCTAAATCGATTGGCGCCATTTTCGAAAGGCTAGGATTTATGGTTTTTCTGAAAATCGCGATTTTTGCATGAAAAACCTATCTTCAACTTTCATGACCTGGAAATTTTTTTATCGTTCGTCAGAATGATTTCTACTGTAGCGACAAGTCAAGGACATCGATCCCCGAACTATTTGGCGTCCATTTTGTTTCACCATTCTCTGTGGTCTAGGATGAAATCTGCACACTACATTCTTATGGGGTCCCTTAGAAACACCCCCCCCCCCCTTTTTATTTTTGCAAGCTGGCGGAATACCCTCAAATTCCCCATGTTTTTGCCCATGCCTGGCACCAAATTTTATTGCGACATGTAGCAAGCTAAAAAAACAAAGCGAATCCAAAGGTACAAAAATTCACATGTCGCTGTACTGAAACCCAGGTGACCTTGACCTTTGACCTTGTGACCTTGGGCAAGGTCAAGGTGAAAGTTGACATTTTACCTATTACAAGTTATTGCCTATCTTTTACCGTTTCAAGGGAATAGCGATGGCGAGACAATGTCAAAATTTCAAACGTGACCTTGACCTTTGACCTTGTGCCCATTTTCAAGGTCAAGGTCAATGATGACCAATGATATAAGGTTTCATTTATATATCTGTTATAGTTACTGAGATATAGTGATCTAATGTAACTCACAATGCATATTATTGGTCTAAGGGGAGACAACTCTTATAAAATGTCAAATAAAAAAAGTGACGATTCAAGATCTTAATATGATACACATTTTGGTAAAGGTTTCAGTTCTCTATCTATTATAGTAAAGGAGGAGATCTGCACACAACAAAGGGTCAAAAATTAGAACATGACCTTGACCTTTGACCTTGTGACCTTTTTCAAGGTCAAGGTCAATGATGACCAACTGTGAAATATCTAGTCTTTATCACCTCTGGTTCATGAGTTACTCTGGTCAAAAATGTACTTGCAATACATAAGGGGAAATAACTCCTATAAGAAGGTGAAAATTTCTTTAATGCGATATGTTATAAAGTGTCGCAATCCTTCGCTGAACATTTTGGAACAACTTTTATTGCGATATCTTTTACAGTTTCAAAGTTAATCTGCACACAATCTTTTTCATGACAGGGGAAATAACTCCGTAAAGAAAAAGTGTTCGGTGTGACAGGGTCAACTGCGAAAGCGTAATGTCTCATACACCCATAGTACAAAAGGTCTTTTCCACATGTCGCGAAACAAAATTTATAATGGGAAAAGAAAACTTGGCGGAAAAAAATAAGAATAATAATAAGAAACAGAAGAATAACAGTAAGGCATTCCACTCGGAAGTGGAAAGCCTTAATAATATAGGTTCATTTGTGACTTCGCCACAAATAATCATGGCTTACCACTTCCATCGACATTTTTTTCACAGCGGCGTAAAAAAAATTCAGTTTTTTTTGTTTTTTTCTATATAAAAATCCATAACTGCATAAAATATGCGTGAAACGTAGCAGAAAACCATGCAAAAATGGCCTGTCACATCCTAGTCTCGAACCGACGATGTCAGTATTGGAAGACAGAGATGTAACCACTGCGCCACGGAAGCTTGTTGTTGAAATGTCAAATTTTGACGTATATATACCTTCTATGTGTTTTCTACATTTAAAATACAAAGACATTTTATATTGTTTTCGTGTATTTACCAATGAAATAAATAAGAAAGACAGAAAATTCTTTGATTTTTATTTATGAAATACAAATAAAACGCATTGATTTGACTGGTGGAAACGACTAAAGTCACGTGACATTTCTATATATTATCACGGAGTTGTTTTTTTTTTTTTTTTTTTTTTTTTTTTGTTGAAAAGATGACTTTTCAGGACGTCAACAGTGATGCTATTTTGACAGTTTAATTCAAAGGAATGTTACTTTCAATTCATTGTAATAAGGAAACCGTTTCTTTGTTCGGTAAAATACTGCAGTCGTGCTTACCGGACGACACTCGATGGCATTTCAAAATAAATGCTCAAGTAGAAAAAATGTTTGTTTCAGCTAGAACAACTCATGAAGACATAATTCAGATGTATATTTTAAGGATTTATCAATGCACAAACATTCAACCGCTGAAATTTAGGGGCTACCGATGGGGCCTCGACATTTGATTTTTTCTGCCGATTTTCGATTTTGTTGACATTTATGCACATCCGAGATACTTGGTTGGGGTGAAATCGACATTCTAAATCGATTGGCGCCATTTTCGAAAGGCTAGGATTTATGGTTTTTCTGAAAATCGCGATTTTTGCATGAAAAACCTATCTTCAACTTTCATGACCTGGAAATTTTTTTATCGTTCGTCAGAATGATTTCTACTGTAGCGACAAGTCAAGGACATCGATCCCCGAACTATTTGGCGTCCATTTTGTTTCACCATTCTCTGTGGTCTAGGATGAAATCTGCACACTACATTCTTATGGGGTCCCTTAGAAACACCCCCCCCCCCCTTTTTATTTTTGCAAGCTGGCGGAATACCCTCAAATTCCCCATGTTTTTGCCCATGCCTGGCACCAAATTTTATTGCGACATGTAGCAAGCTAAAAAAACAAAGCGAATCCAAAGGTACAAAAATTCACATGTCGCTGTACTGAAACCCAGGTGACCTTGACCTTTGACCTTGTGACCTTGGGCAAGGTCAAGGTGAAAGTTGACATTTTACCTATTACAAGTTATTGCCTATCTTTTACCGTTTCAAGGGAATAGCGATGGCGAGACAATGTCAAAATTTCAAACGTGACCTTGACCTTTGACCTTGTGCCCATTTTCAAGGTCAAGGTCAATGATGACCAATGATATAAGGTTTCATTTATATATCTGTTATAGTTACTGAGATATAGTGATCTAATGTAACTCACAATGCATATTATTGGTCTAAGGGGAGACAACTCTTATAAAATGTCAAATAAAAAAAGTGACGATTCAAGATCTTAATATGATACACATTTTGGTAAAGGTTTCAGTTCTCTATCTATTATAGTAAAGGAGGAGATCTGCACACAACAAAGGGTCAAAAATTAGAACATGACCTTGACCTTTGACCTTGTGACCTTTTTCAAGGTCAAGGTCAATGATGACCAACTGTGAAATATCTAGTCTTTATCACCTCTGGTTCATGAGTTACTCTGGTCAAAAATGTACTTGCAATACATAAGGGGAAATAACTCCTATAAGAAGGTGAAAATTTCTTTAATGCGATATGTTATAAAGTGTCGCAATCCTTCGCTGAACATTTTGGAACAACTTTTATTGCGATATCTTTTACAGTTTCAAAGTTAATCTGCACACAATCTTTTTCATGACAGGGGAAATAACTCCGTAAAGAAAAAGTGTTCGGTGTGACAGGGTCAACTGCGAAAGCGTAATGTCTCATACACCCATAGTACAAAAGGTCTTTTCCACATGTCGCGAAACAAAATTTATAATGGGAAAAGAAAACTTGGCGGAAAAAAATAAGAATAATAATAAGAAACAGAAGAATAACAGTAAGGCATTCCACTCGGAAGTGGAAAGCCTTAATAATATAGGTTCATTTGTGACTTCGCCACAAATAATCATGGCTTACCACTTCCATCGACATTTTTTTCACAGCGGCGTAAAAAAAATTCAGTTTTTTTTGTTTTTTTCTATATAAAAATCCATAACTGCATAAAATATGCGTGAAACGTAGCAGAAAACCATGCAAAAATGGCCTGTCACATCCTAGTCTCGAACCGACGATGTCAGTATTGGAAGACAGAGATGTAACCACTGCGCCACGGAAGCTTGTTGTTGAAATGTCAAATTTTGACGTATATATACCTTCTATGTGTTTTCTACATTTAAAATACAAAGACATTTTATATTGTTTTCGTGTATTTACCAATGAAATAAATAAGAAAGACAGAAAATTCTTTGATTTTTATTTATGAAATACAAATAAAACGCATTGATTTGACTGGTGGAAACGACTAAAGTCACGTGACATTTCTATATATTATCACGGAGTTGTTTTTTTTTTTTTTTTTTTTTTTTTTTTGTTGAAAAGATGACTTTTCAGGACGTCAACAGTGATGCTATTTTGACAGTTTAATTCAAAGGAATGTTACTTTCAATTCATTGTAATAAGGAAACCGTTTCTTTGTTCGGTAAAATACTGCAGTCGTGCTTACCGGACGACACTCGATGGCATTTCAAAATAAATGCTCAAGTAGAAAAAATGTTTGTTTCAGCTAGAACAACTCATGAAGACATAATTCAGATGTATATTTTAAGGATTTATCAATGCACAAACATTCAACCGCTGAAATTTAGGGGCTACCGATGGGGCCTCGACATTTGATTTTTTCTGCCGATTTTCGATTTTGTTGACATTTATGCACATCCGAGATACTTGGTTGGGGTGAAATCGACATTCTAAATCGATTGGCGCCATTTTCGAAAGGCTAGGATTTATGGTTTTTCTGAAAATCGCGATTTTTGCATGAAAAACCTATCTTCAACTTTCATGACCTGGAAATTTTTTTATCGTTCGTCAGAATGATTTCTACTGTAGCGACAAGTCAAGGACATCGATCCCCGAACTATTTGGCGTCCATTTTGTTTCACCATTCTCTGTGGTCTAGGATGAAATCTGCACACTACATTCTTATGGGGTCCCTTAGAAACACCCCCCCCCCCTTTTTATTTTTGCAAGCTGGCGGAATACCCTCAAATTCCCCATGTTTTTGCCCATGCCTGGCACCAAATTTTATTGCGACATGTAGCAAGCTAAAAAAACAAAGCGAATCCAAAGGTACAAAAATTCACATGTCGCTGTACTGAAACCCAGGTGACCTTGACCTTTGACCTTGTGACCTTGGGCAAGGTCAAGGTGAAAGTTGACATTTTACCTATTACAAGTTATTGCCTATCTTTTACCGTTTCAAGGGAATAGCGATGGCGAGACAATGTCAAAATTTCAAACGTGACCTTGACCTTTGACCTTGTGCCCATTTTCAAGGTCAAGGTCAATGATGACCAATGATATAAGGTTTCATTTATATATCTGTTATAGTTACTGAGATATAGTGATCTAATGTAACTCACAATGCATATTATTGGTCTAAGGGGAGACAACTCTTATAAAATGTCAAATAAAAAAAGTGACGATTCAAGATCTTAATATGATACACATTTTGGTAAAGGTTTCAGTTCTCTATCTATTATAGTAAAGGAGGAGATCTGCACACAACAAAGGGTCAAAAATTAGAACATGACCTTGACCTTTGACCTTGTGACCTTTTTCAAGGTCAAGGTCAATGATGACCAACTGTGAAATATCTAGTCTTTATCACCTCTGGTTCATGAGTTACTCTGGTCAAAAATGTACTTGCAATACATAAGGGGAAATAACTCCTATAAGAAGGTGAAAATTTCTTTAATGCGATATGTTATAAAGTGTCGCAATCCTTCGCTGAACATTTTGGAACAACTTTTATTGCGATATCTTTTACAGTTTCAAAGTTAATCTGCACACAATCTTTTTCATGACAGGGGAAATAACTCCGTAAAGAAAAAGTGTTCGGTGTGACAGGGTCAACTGCGAAAGCGTAATGTCTCATACACCCATAGTACAAAAGGTCTTTTCCACATGTCGCGAAACAAAATTTATAATGGGAAAAGAAAACTTGGCGGAAAAAAATAAGAATAATAATAAGAAACAGAAGAATAACAGTAAGGCATTCCACTCGGAAGTGGAAAGCCTTAATAATATAGGTTCATTTGTGACTTCGCCACAAATAATCATGGCTTACCACTTCCATCGACATTTTTTTCACAGCGGCGTAAAAAAAATTCAGTTTTTTTTGTTTTTTTCTATATAAAAATCCATAACTGCATAAAATATGCGTGAAACGTAGCAGAAAACCATGCAAAAATGGCCTGTCACATCCTAGTCTCGAACCGACGATGTCAGTATTGGAAGACAGAGATGTAACCACTGCGCCACGGAAGCTTGTTGTTGAAATGTCAAATTTTGACGTATATATACCTTCTATGTGTTTTCTACATTTAAAATACAAAGACATTTTATATTGTTTTCGTGTATTTACCAATGAAATAAATAAGAAAGACAGAAAATTCTTTGATTTTTATTTATGAAATACAAATAAAACGCATTGATTTGACTGGTGGAAACGACTAAAGTCACGTGACATTTCTATATATTATCACGGAGTTGTTTTTTTTTTTTTTTTTTTTTTTTTTTTGTTGAAAAGATGACTTTTCAGGACGTCAACAGTGATGCTATTTTGACAGTTTAATTCAAAGGAATGTTACTTTCAATTCATTGTAATAAGGAAACCGTTTCTTTGTTCGGTAAAATACTGCAGTCGTGCTTACCGGACGACACTCGATGGCATTTCAAAATAAATGCTCAAGTAGAAAAAATGTTTGTTTCAGCTAGAACAACTCATGAAGACATAATTCAGATGTATATTTTAAGGATTTATCAATGCACAAACATTCAACCGCTGAAATTTAGGGGCTACCGATGGGGCCTCGACATTTGATTTTTTCTGCCGATTTTCGATTTTGTTGACATTTATGCACATCCGAGATACTTGGTTGGGGTGAAATCGACATTCTAAATCGATTGGCGCCATTTTCGAAAGGCTAGGATTTATGGTTTTTCTGAAAATCGCGATTTTTGCATGAAAAACCTATCTTCAACTTTCATGACCTGGAAATTTTTTTATCGTTCGTCAGAATGATTTCTACTGTAGCGACAAGTCAAGGACATCGATCCCCGAACTATTTGGCGTCCATTTTGTTTCACCATTCTCTGTGGTCTAGGATGAAATCTGCACACTACATTCTTATGGGGTCCCTTAGAAACACCCCCCCCCCCCTTTTTATTTTTGCAAGCTGGCGGAATACCCTCAAATTCCCCATGTTTTTGCCCATGCCTGGCACCAAATTTTATTGCGACATGTAGCAAGCTAAAAAAACAAAGCGAATCCAAAGGTACAAAAATTCACATGTCGCTGTACTGAAACCCAGGTGACCTTGACCTTTGACCTTGTGACCTTGGGCAAGGTCAAGGTGAAAGTTGACATTTTACCTATTACAAGTTATTGCCTATCTTTTACCGTTTCAAGGGAATAGCGATGGCGAGACAATGTCAAAATTTCAAACGTGACCTTGACCTTTGACCTTGTGCCCATTTTCAAGGTCAAGGTCAATGATGACCAATGATATAAGGTTTCATTTATATATCTGTTATAGTTACTGAGATATAGTGATCTAATGTAACTCACAATGCATATTATTGGTCTAAGGGGAGACAACTCTTATAAAATGTCAAATAAAAAAAGTGACGATTCAAGATCTTAATATGATACACATTTTGGTAAAGGTTTCAGTTCTCTATCTATTATAGTAAAGGAGGAGATCTGCACACAACAAAGGGTCAAAAATTAGAACATGACCTTGACCTTTGACCTTGTGACCTTTTTCAAGGTCAAGGTCAATGATGACCAACTGTGAAATATCTAGTCTTTATCACCTCTGGTTCATGAGTTACTCTGGTCAAAAATGTACTTGCAATACATAAGGGGAAATAACTCCTATAAGAAGGTGAAAATTTCTTTAATGCGATATGTTATAAAGTGTCGCAATCCTTCGCTGAACATTTTGGAACAACTTTTATTGCGATATCTTTTACAGTTTCAAAGTTAATCTGCACACAATCTTTTTCATGACAGGGGAAATAACTCCGTAAAGAAAAAGTGTTCGGTGTGACAGGGTCAACTGCGAAAGCGTAATGTCTCATACACCCATAGTACAAAAGGTCTTTTCCACATGTCGCGAAACAAAATTTATAATGGGAAAAGAAAACTTGGCGGAAAAAAATAAGAATAATAATAAGAAACAGAAGAATAACAGTAAGGCATTCCACTCGGAAGTGGAAAGCCTTAATAATATAGGTTCATTTGTGACTTCGCCACAAATAATCATGGCTTACCACTTCCATCGACATTTTTTTCACAGCGGCGTAAAAAAAATTCAGTTTTTTTTGTTTTTTTCTATATAAAAATCCATAACTGCATAAAATATGCGTGAAACGTAGCAGAAAACCATGCAAAAATGGCCTGTCACATCCTAGTCTCGAACCGACGATGTCAGTATTGGAAGACAGAGATGTAACCACTGCGCCACGGAAGCTTGTTGTTGAAATGTCAAATTTTGACGTATATATACCTTCTATGTGTTTTCTACATTTAAAATACAAAGACATTTTATATTGTTTTCGTGTATTTACCAATGAAATAAATAAGAAAGACAGAAAATTCTTTGATTTTTATTTATGAAATACAAATAAAACGCATTGATTTGACTGGTGGAAACGACTAAAGTCACGTGACATTTCTATATATTATCACGGAGTTGTTTTTTTTTTTTTTTTTTTTTTTTTTTTGTTGAAAAGATGACTTTTCAGGACGTCAACAGTGATGCTATTTTGACAGTTTAATTCAAAGGAATGTTACTTTCAATTCATTGTAATAAGGAAACCGTTTCTTTGTTCGGTAAAATACTGCAGTCGTGCTTACCGGACGACACTCGATGGCATTTCAAAATAAATGCTCAAGTAGAAAAAATGTTTGTTTCAGCTAGAACAACTCATGAAGACATAATTCAGATGTATATTTTAAGGATTTATCAATGCACAAACATTCAACCGCTGAAATTTAGGGGCTACCGATGGGGCCTCGACATTTGATTTTTTCTGCCGATTTTCGATTTTGTTGACATTTATGCACATCCGAGATACTTGGTTGGGGTGAAATCGACATTCTAAATCGATTGGCGCCATTTTCGAAAGGCTAGGATTTATGGTTTTTCTGAAAATCGCGATTTTTGCATGAAAAACCTATCTTCAACTTTCATGACCTGGAAATTTTTTTATCGTTCGTCAGAATGATTTCTACTGTAGCGACAAGTCAAGGACATCGATCCCCGAACTATTTGGCGTCCATTTTGTTTCACCATTCTCTGTGGTCTAGGATGAAATCTGCACACTACATTCTTATGGGGTCCCTTAGAAACACCCCCCCCCCCCTTTTTATTTTTGCAAGCTGGCGGAATACCCTCAAATTCCCCATGTTTTTGCCCATGCCTGGCACCAAATTTTATTGCGACATGTAGCAAGCTAAAAAAACAAAGCGAATCCAAAGGTACAAAAATTCACATGTCGCTGTACTGAAACCCAGGTGACCTTGACCTTTGACCTTGTGACCTTGGGCAAGGTCAAGGTGAAAGTTGACATTTTACCTATTACAAGTTATTGCCTATCTTTTACCGTTTCAAGGGAATAGCGATGGCGAGACAATGTCAAAATTTCAAACGTGACCTTGACCTTTGACCTTGTGCCCATTTTCAAGGTCAAGGTCAATGATGACCAATGATATAAGGTTTCATTTATATATCTGTTATAGTTACTGAGATATAGTGATCTAATGTAACTCACAATGCATATTATTGGTCTAAGGGGAGACAACTCTTATAAAATGTCAAATAAAAAAAGTGACGATTCAAGATCTTAATATGATACACATTTTGGTAAAGGTTTCAGTTCTCTATCTATTATAGTAAAGGAGGAGATCTGCACACAACAAAGGGTCAAAAATTAGAACATGACCTTGACCTTTGACCTTGTGACCTTTTTCAAGGTCAAGGTCAATGATGACCAACTGTGAAATATCTAGTCTTTATCACCTCTGGTTCATGAGTTACTCTGGTCAAAAATGTACTTGCAATACATAAGGGGAAATAACTCCTATAAGAAGGTGAAAATTTCTTTAATGCGATATGTTATAAAGTGTCGCAATCCTTCGCTGAACATTTTGGAACAACTTTTATTGCGATATCTTTTACAGTTTCAAAGTTAATCTGCACACAATCTTTTTCATGACAGGGGAAATAACTCCGTAAAGAAAAAGTGTTCGGTGTGACAGGGTCAACTGCGAAAGCGTAATGTCTCATACACCCATAGTACAAAAGGTCTTTTCCACATGTCGCGAAACAAAATTTATAATGGGAAAAGAAAACTTGGCGGAAAAAAATAAGAATAATAATAAGAAACAGAAGAATAACAGTAAGGCATTCCACTCGGAAGTGGAAAGCCTTAATAATATAGGTTCATTTGTGACTTCGCCACAAATAATCATGGCTTACCACTTCCATCGACATTTTTTTCACAGCGGCGTAAAAAAAATTCAGTTTTTTTTGTTTTTTTCTATATAAAAATCCATAACTGCATAAAATATGCGTGAAACGTAGCAGAAAACCATGCAAAAATGGCCTGTCACATCCTAGTCTCGAACCGACGATGTCAGTATTGGAAGACAGAGATGTAACCACTGCGCCACGGAAGCTTGTTGTTGAAATGTCAAATTTTGACGTATATATACCTTCTATGTGTTTTCTACATTTAAAATACAAAGACATTTTATATTGTTTTCGTGTATTTACCAATGAAATAAATAAGAAAGACAGAAAATTCTTTGATTTTTATTTATGAAATACAAATAAAACGCATTGATTTGACTGGTGGAAACGACTAAAGTCACGTGACATTTCTATATATTATCACGGAGTTGTTTTTTTTTTTTTTTTTTTTTTTTTTTTGTTGAAAAGATGACTTTTCAGGACGTCAACAGTGATGCTATTTTGACAGTTTAATTCAAAGGAATGTTACTTTCAATTCATTGTAATAAGGAAACCGTTTCTTTGTTCGGTAAAATACTGCAGTCGTGCTTACCGGACGACACTCGATGGCATTTCAAAATAAATGCTCAAGTAGAAAAAATGTTTGTTTCAGCTAGAACAACTCATGAAGACATAATTCAGATGTATATTTTAAGGATTTATCAATGCACAAACATTCAACCGCTGAAATTTAGGGGCTACCGATGGGGCCTCGACATTTGATTTTTTCTGCCGATTTTCGATTTTGTTGACATTTATGCACATCCGAGATACTTGGTTGGGGTGAAATCGACATTCTAAATCGATTGGCGCCATTTTCGAAAGGCTAGGATTTATGGTTTTTCTGAAAATCGCGATTTTTGCATGAAAAACCTATCTTCAACTTTCATGACCTGGAAATTTTTTTATCGTTCGTCAGAATGATTTCTACTGTAGCGACAAGTCAAGGACATCGATCCCCGAACTATTTGGCGTCCATTTTGTTTCACCATTCTCTGTGGTCTAGGATGAAATCTGCACACTACATTCTTATGGGGTCCCTTAGAAACACCCCCCCCCCCTTTTTATTTTTGCAAGCTGGCGGAATACCCTCAAATTCCCCATGTTTTTGCCCATGCCTGGCACCAAATTTTATTGCGACATGTAGCAAGCTAAAAAAACAAAGCGAATCCAAAGGTACAAAAATTCACATGTCGCTGTACTGAAACCCAGGTGACATTGACCTTTGACCTTGTGACCTTGGGCAAGGTCAAGGTGAAAGTTGACATTTTACCTATTACAAGTTATTGCCTATCTTTTACCGTTTCAAGGGAATAGCGATGGCGAGACAATGTCAAAATTTCAAACGTGACCTTGACCTTTGACCTTGTGCCCATTTTCAAGGTCAAGGTCAATGATGACCAATGATATAAGGTTTCATTTATATATCTGTTATAGTTACTGAGATATAGTGATCTAATGTAACTCACAATGCATATTATTGGTCTAAGGGGAGACAACTCTTATAAAATGTCAAATAAAAAAAGTGACGATTCAAGATCTTAATATGATACACATTTTGGTAAAGGTTTCAGTTCTCTATCTATTATAGTAAAGGAGGAGATCTGCACACAACAAAGGGTCAAAAATTAGAACATGACCTTGACCTTTGACCTTGTGACCTTTTTCAAGGTCAAGGTCAATGATGACCAACTGTGAAATATCTAGTCTTTATCACCTCTGGTTCATGAGTTACTCTGGTCAAAAATGTACTTGCAATACATAAGGGGAAATAACTCCTATAAGAAGGTGAAAATTTCTTTAATGCGATATGTTATAAAGTGTCGCAATCCTTCGCTGAACATTTTGGAACAACTTTTATTGCGATATCTTTTACAGTTTCAAAGTTAATCTGCACACAATCTTTTTCATGACAGGGGAAATAACTCCGTAAAGAAAAAGTGTTCGGTGTGACAGGGTCAACTGCGAAAGCGTAATGTCTCATACACCCATAGTACAAAAGGTCTTTTCCACATGTCGCGAAACAAAATTTATAATGGGAAAAGAAAACTTGGCGGAAAAAAATAAGAATAATAATAAGAAACAGAAGAATAACAGTAAGGCATTCCACTCGGAAGTGGAAAGCCTTAATAATATAGGTTCATTTGTGACTTCGCCACAAATAATCATGGCTTACCACTTCCATCGACATTTTTTTCACAGCGGCGTAAAAAAAATTCAGTTTTTTTTGTTTTTTTCTATATAAAAATCCATAACTGCATAAAATATGCGTGAAACGTAGCAGAAAACCATGCAAAAATGGCCTGTCACATCCTAGTCTCGAACCGACGATGTCAGTATTGGAAGACAGAGATGTAACCACTGCGCCACGGAAGCTTGTTGTTGAAATGTCAAATTTTGACGTATATATACCTTCTATGTGTTTTCTACATTTAAAATACAAAGACATTTTATATTGTTTTCGTGTATTTACCAATGAAATAAATAAGAAAGACAGAAAATTCTTTGATTTTTATTTATGAAATACAAATAAAACGCATTGATTTGACTGGTGGAAACGACTAAAGTCACGTGACATTTCTATATATTATCACGGAGTTGTTTTTTTTTTTTTTTTTTTTTTTTTTTTGTTGAAAAGATGACTTTTCAGGACGTCAACAGTGATGCTATTTTGACAGTTTAATTCAAAGGAATGTTACTTTCAATTCATTGTAATAAGGAAACCGTTTCTTTGTTCGGTAAAATACTGCAGTCGTGCTTACCGGACGACACTCGATGGCATTTCAAAATAAATGCTCAAGTAGAAAAAATGTTTGTTTCAGCTAGAACAACTCATGAAGACATAATTCAGATGTATATTTTAAGGATTTATCAATGCACAAACATTCAACCGCTGAAATTTAGGGGCTACCGATGGGGCCTCGACATTTGATTTTTTCTGCCGATTTTCGATTTTGTTGACATTTATGCACATCCGAGATACTTGGTTGGGGTGAAATCGACATTCTAAATCGATTGGCGCCATTTTCGAAAGGCTAGGATTTATGGTTTTTCTGAAAATCGCGATTTTTGCATGAAAAACCTATCTTCAACTTTCATGACCTGGAAATTTTTTTATCGTTCGTCAGAATGATTTCTACTGTAGCGACAAGTCAAGGACATCGATCCCCGAACTATTTGGCGTCCATTTTGTT